>JAGFPH010001646.1:85254-123552 GCA_018207615.1 Philaenus spumarius
TTATTAAAGCAAAACAATCAAATTCCTCTGCTGGCCAGAACTTATAACTATGCTAATGAAAGCAAAAGCAAGTGTGTCACACTGGAGTCTAAGGTGGTAAAGCAAAGCAATCAAATTTCTCTGCTGGTCATAACTTATAACTATGCTAATGATGGCAAAGGCAAGTGAGTCCCCATTGTGTGGTCTGGAGTCTGCTCTAGATCAAGGTTAACAGACTGACTTAGGCTAAAACATTTAGCTTCAAGCTAGCTCCACCCCCTTCCTTTAACTGTAACTGTGACATCCAAGGCCGTACCCAGAGATAAATTTCTGGGGGGGGGGGTTAGGTTCTAAAGTAAATAATGCAATGTAATACATTTTACCAAATTGTATACAAATCATATAAACTATATATGCTATTTGCATCATGGTAGAATATCTAAATTTAATTAAAATACAAAATCTAATCTTCGGTTTTTCTTCATGGCAAACTCACTTATTACGTCTTCTGTTGCAATATTAATTTCTCTTTAAATAGTATGAATTGCCAATTTTTTATTGTACCAGATGTCCATATCTGGTGTTTTTTATTTCATATTTGCAGATATCCAGGAGTCAAATTTGTTGTGAATGATTCTGATTCTGACAATGATCCTGATTGATTATGATCAAAAATTTGAGAATCAACCATCAATTTCATGTGTTTTAGACAAATATTTGAATAATAATAGTAATAATAATAGAAAAGGGTGTAGGCTATTTAGTTTTTTGAGTGAAAACAGTGATACCAGTTGAAAATATAGGCAAACTCCAGGGGAGTTGGATGACATGACATGATTTTTTTCAATGTCATGTAAATTTTCAGTTTTTATTGGATTTTGTTCAAACTTTGTGATTGTGTACAGTTTTAGTTATAGTTTTCAGTGAAGTAAACTATTTTAAGCTAAAAAAATTGTTGAAGCATGTTTTCTCAAACAAACTTTTTAAAAAAACTAAAAAAATTGGTGACTAATTTTTCATTATTTTTTTTTTAGGTGCAAATAAATGTTACATTATAATACAGAATTTAAATAAACACAATTAAAAAAAATCATTCAGTTTGACCGAAAAATAATGGTTTTATAGGTAAAAATGTGAAGTTGTACACAAAGGTCTAAAAATGGCCGGTATTTCTCAGCAGTCAGATACAAAATTCAATGGTATTTTAACAAATAATCAAAGTACAAATAGCGACTTAATAATTCCAATGAAAGGTAAATATGTTTTCTTAACGTTCAAAATTCTCATAAGTTACAAACAAAATCTTTTACTTCCATTTTCAAACAGATTTTTTTTCTGCTCTGGTACTTAAGAGGTTAACCTATACAAATTACAAAAGCTATTGTTAGGGTTATATATAACTGTTTGTTAATTTAGGTTTATAACAATGAAACTTTTTGGATCTAATAAGTAAGATGAAAGAACTTAAGTTACCTTAGAAATAGAGACAATTAAATGTAGAATGCACCACACAAATTGTATATTGTAATACAGCATGATGCACAAACACAAAATAAACAATCAGATAGTCTAATTTAACTTTTGATTGAGATATCTGACGCGTAGCAGACAGATAGTTAATGTTAATATAGGAGGCAGTTGCACCAATACACAATTCCCTAAAATGAAAATTTCCCTTGACCTGTTTTACTAAAGTTGGTATGTTACGTTAGTGTTTGTTGTAGGCCTAACTTGTTTTTATTTAGTACATTCCAGTCCAGGGCTACTATGAATAGTTTTTATTTCAAAAAATTAAGGGTGTTAAAAACAAAATTGAAAAATGTGAATTAGTGTATGGGATGTACATAGATGAAACTACCTGATTTTCACCTTATACCCTATACATTTTACATATTTTGTGGGTGGGTTAACCTTGCTGGGTACGGCCTTGATGACATCAACTATTGTTTGTGTGCAAGACATTATTTAGCACGACCACTATTAACATAGATCCAGTTTTCATTATTAATCTATGATTATTAATTATTATATAAGGTGAAGGGTACCTGTCAAAGATAACAGAAAACCCAGACGTTTTGAATAATTCCTTACAAGACTCATTTTTACTTTCAGACAATGTCAATAACCAGAAAATGTAATATGGTCACTAGTGAATCCTAAAAGACTGAATGAACTGCCATCACTCTCTCCTAAAGTAACAGTTTGGGGTTTAGCTGTTATTTTTGAAATTTTAGACCCATATTTCTATCAAAACAACAACAAAGACGCCGTAATTACTAATTTATAAGGGGTAGTCTATATGAACACGTTGTAAAACTTAGTTGAAGAACTCTTATGATAGCTTGGCATTGACCTCAAAGCCCTTTACTTTCAGAAAAATTAAACAAAGGCCTACACTGCACAAAACCTTTTCACCTTAATTCAACCTTGATCAGAACGGTTATCAGAGACATCACTCGCCTTTTCGGTCACCGGCTATTGCTGTTTTAGATTTCTTCCTGTTCCAAAGATGTCTCTTCAGGAGACGTGTCATCACAATCTATGATGTCGGACAAGTTATTGCTGATAAAGTTGCAGCAATTGATGAAGATCTACAGAGTCGTGTGTGTGATATCTTTAGAAAACTTTTGCATGATTGCATATATTTAAAACAAATGCTACCTCTCGGATGTGATGTTCGAAAAATAAGTTTGTAATGTAATATAAAAAAATATGGCATATTTTAATTTATTTATGAAATGTATCAGTTGGCTAGACCTACCTTGAATGACACAATAACAACCTTAAATAAATAACTAAAAAATGAAGAATTCCTTACAAATCCCTATCTAAGTAAATAGTAATAAAATCTGTTCTTAATCAAAAACCAAACTACCAGTAATGGAACAGTTTCAAAACTATATTAAATTGTGTGGAATGAACATTGTTCAAAATGTGTTCATTGTAAGAAATAATGTGGAAATGTTAATATGATATGCATCAAAGCTTGAAAATGCTACATGAGAGTGGAGAAACTTCTTTTTTTTAAATATGAAATCCTCTCTGATGTTAAAAGGTAAATTATTGTAAATAATGAATAACAGTAATAAACCGATCGTTATCGACAAGTATATTAATTTTGTAAAAAATGGTGTATGCTTGAGATCATGTGCTAGAAGTGAAACTTGAATAAGGTAAAAAAAGCACCCTTTTTACTATAAATTCATTAGTTGATTAATATTTTAACTTATAAGTAAAATAAATGTATGGCCTATGTTATACACTTCCGAGAAATTGTGTAGGCCTGGTCTGGTATAGTATTACCACGATGGATCATAGGTCTCAGAGGACCAAGGTAATATTATTACAAATTTAATGTCATTATGGCTGTCAGAGCTTGGTTTATATTAGAGAGGATATTTTTACTGGGGTAGGTCAGCGATTAGATTCAATATACATGTTCAGTTGTATTTACTTTAACAACTGATGAGCCTAGTTTGCCAAATCTGAACAATAAAACAAAATATCAAAAGTATAGTTGTTGGAAGTAGCTATCTAGGGACACTTAATTGTGCCATCTTAAAGCCTGTAGCAAACGGTTATAATAGCATTCTCTAAAGAGCAGTAAATAACATAGAAAATGCTTCATAACCAAGTTATTTGTGAGTTTCAAGGATAATACACTGTGAAAAGCACTCGGCCTTCAGAATGTAATAATTTAAAATAGTACACCATGTATCAAATTTATCAAAACTTACACACCATAATCGCTCAAACGAACTTTCTGACTCAAATCAACTGATGATTTCACTACTGTGTGTCAAGTTTACTGTTTAAGTTTAAGAATTTGTATCAATAAATGTCAGTTTGCCAATACAACAAACCAAATTAGTAGTCTAAACATTAGGCCTATCTGATATATGAACTCTCATTTTGAAAATATCTACACTATATTTTTATCTGAACTATATCCACTAAAAATATGAAACATACGACAATTGTAGATTGTTTGTGCACATTAGCACTGAAACAGAACTACTCCATTTTATAAGTGGATATATTACAAAGGCTAAGAGCACGAATTTGCTTTGTAGTTATACACATTTTGCTTACATTATTTTATTCTTAATGTTGATACATCATTTTATTTGTAAAATTTATATACTTTAAATAACACACATACCTGCCATCACTCTTGCCATTGTCACATCATGATACTTCCGCGGAGGTGCATCAGGACTTCTAAGAGCGTAATAATTATCCCAATAATTACGCATTTTGTTTTATAAAGTAGCTAAGTTCTTGAAAAAGTTAAGATGTTGTGAAAATAAATGATTTATCAGACGTCTTCCAAAAGTTGAAAATCTGGAACTGTAATTGATTTATATATTAGATTATTAAAAATATCAGCATAAAATAGCACACAGTCCCCATTAAATAGGACACTATTATCCTGATTTTACTTAAGTCAGAATTTATATATTTTATCTCGGTTGTAAATGTCAGAAAATTAAAAGTGAATGAAATTAAATTTGAGCGCATTGTTGTTTCGCAAATAAAATATGTTTTTATCAGGAGAAACATTTCCGAAAGAGCTTAACTATAATTCTTTCCTATATATTAATTTTGTATTACGTTTGTACATTACTTTAAATTTATAATAAACTCGTTTAGTTCCTATTCAAATAGGCCTACTTATTTTTAATTTACTTTATAGGCCTACCATATTTTATAGGTTAGGGTAACCCAGACATTATTAATTCGGACAACTGCAAGTCCTAAAAGTCTGGATCAATGAGGTTCTACAACAACAAATATAAACACATCAAATCCAAATTGTCATGCCCTCTACATTTCAGTATCTACTAACATAATGTAATTTACATGTCTGCAGTTGAGAGTCTACAGTAGGCCTACATATGGCGGACAACACACACAAGTGTCAGTTACAAAAAGAGCTAGTCTGTGTTTACTGTACAGTCCAGTTAAACAATCACAATGTTATTGTAAAATCTTCAAAAACATTATCACATATTTATATACACTAAAAAATAAACACTATATTTATTTTTCATCATATCTTTACCAACATAATCAATATAAACAAATGTTTATCATTTAAATAATGTTATTTAACAATTTTCAGGATTTAACAAATATCTATATATATATATATATATATATATATAATCCAAATACCACTCACTGACTCATCACGAAATCTCAAAAATCACTGAACGGATTGGAATGAAATTTGGTATTTATTATTTTTGTAAAGAGGACTTTTGTTTCTTCCTTGATTTAATTTGTTTCATAAAACTCTTCAAATAGTGAATTACCACAATCCCAAAGTAGACCTACAATATAATAAATCTTCGCAAACAAAGCAATGCTAGCAGTAGCCTATATCGAGATGTTAATTACAAGTCTAAAATGTCAAACAGAATATGTGTACTATTATGATTTGCTTATGTTTAATAGTGATTTTCAAGAACCTATTCAAAAAGAATATATCATAATTCACACTAATATATCATAATTTTAAAAAGAAGTTGTCTTAATGTTTAATATATGTTCTAAATTTTGCCAATCTCCTTCCTAGAATATTCTGTTAACACCTCTGCTAGGATATTTTTACTGCTGGCTATAGATATTTGTATAATACAATTTTAAAGCGGAAAAAAATATTTCGAACTTTTACTCTGACATTTAGCTCTAAATTTTGATCTAAAAGTGGCAATTTTTCTAAATTTTAGTCTACTGTTTTAAAATAAACAAATATTTAGAAATAAGTTGTTCTAATCTCCACATCATATTGTAGTTCTCTCGATGAAATAAAACGAGAAGATAAAAGGCAAGAGGAATAGGATTCGATCTAATCGGTAACCAATTACCATTAACTGATAAAAAATTAAGAATTAGGGGCCTACTGTGTGAAAACAATAAAACACTAATTTGGAGATAAATGGGAATCATCTAGGAAGGTTACGGTAGCCTACTTAGCTGAAAATGCTTCATTATATTTGTTATTATTTTAAAGATTAAATGACAATTTTCTAAATATATCGTCACAATATTTAGTTATATTTAAAGTTTATAAAAAGGTTAATTTGGAAAGCAGTGTAGCTAAATCACTTAATGCATTAGGTACCTAGCTTGCTACAACACAGTTCTGCAGGTTCGGAATCCATGTAGGCCTACTGGTGATCATCTAAGAAGGTTAAAGGGTACTTTGCTGAAAATGGTTAGTGATGATTATATGAGAGAGAGAATACGTAGTATTTTTCTCTTACACTACTGAAAATACAATCGATCTAAATGGTGATTCACAATCAAGAAAATCACACAAAATTGCTACTTGTTATCCAAGTTCAGACATGTTCGTGGTCAGCACACAAAAACTTATAACCAGTTCCACCAGGTCTGTTTAAGATGTGGAATTGTACTCTCATTATTTAATAGACATATCTCGTATATTAAATATAGATTATACATTATATTTGTTGAATCCAATATCTTTTATTAGACTAACAAAATTTGTTACATACCTTTTATGTCCGTCTACAGTCCTTTGTTATGTCCTTATTTGAAGGGACTATCGTTTTAGGAAAGCATGCCTCCATTTATAAGTCGAGTACAAACATTTATGCAGTTATTCACATTTAAAACAACACAAACCACTTAAATAACTTAACACCTTACAATAAATGAGGAATTATAATCTATCGTTCGCCAACTGATATGACCTGACTATCGTAACGTGTTAAGTTATTCTGTTTTGTGTTGTTTTAAATGTAACTATGTGAATAGCTGTATAAATTTTTGTACTTGTCTTGAAAATAGAGGGATTATCTCCGAAATCGAAAGTCCCAACAAATAAAAACATAACAAAGGACTGTAGACATACATAAAAGGTATGTAACAAATTTGATTAGTTAAATAAAGCCTACCTTATATATATGGTTATATATATAATATACCTTTACGCATAACTATGTTGATGGTTAGGTTTTATTATATTTGTTTCTAGGCCTATTATAAACTGTTTGATAATTATGTACATACGATATGTTTTCCTTTCACTTTGTTCCACTAATAATTTCAACAAAAAATATCAGCTGTTATTAAAGATTAACACGCTTAGTAATACAATTTAAAATTGTACAATAACGTTCCAGAGCATTTTTCTAAGCATAGGTTGGTACCCGTGCTGTGTTATAACGAGAAGTGGGGTACTGAAATTTTGCAATACTATCTTTGTAAAAAATGTGATCTTAGTGTCACTACTTGTTATTATAAAAAAAGTACTTTCTGTCCTAAAAAAAATTAGTTGGCTGATAAAATATCGATAGTGGCATATACTGTAACTACGCCAAAATCTCTAAGCCTAGCTTACCAAATTCAAAATGGCCGACCATTTTTCTTCAGACAACAAAGCTTTGTAAAAAGTGAAGTTTAAAAAAATATCCTTGAAGCTTTTTTAAAAAGTATTAATGAAGAAAGATAATCAAAAATGAATCCACTTCAGAAATTATTTTAAAAATAAGATTGTATTTCTACTATACCAAACTGTAGTTATAGCCGATACCATAGCTTGAACTAACGTTCTTGCGGTGCAATTCTTTATCCAGTTTTATTGCAAAAATCTTTTAAGTAATCCAAAAATCTATTTATACAATACATAAAATGATATGTTAAGTGTATAGTACGACTATTTAAATGTTATTTAAATTATATTTATTAGGTTTAAACTAAACTTACATTTCTTTTTTGGCAAGGAACTTGCAATTTCTAAGAGGGCGACCGAAAGAAAGGAAGATGAAATAGGGTTTTTTCATGAGCTACATGATATCTTCTTACTTAGTACCAATTTCTGCAGAACAAGTCTAATGCATATGTCCTATAACAACTAATTTAACCACACGAAAAATAATAAACAATAAAATAGAACAAAAGAATTCTTGACATATTATTGAGTATTGTATATTAACCTCCATCATGATTATTAATGATTAACAACCAAATTACCAAAATAAACATTTAATGGAGAAAATACTTGTAGAAGGTAGACACATGTATCGTATAAACTAAATGGAATCTTGTTATAATACTAGAGTCGTAAACAAATTTAAGAAATTCTAATGATTTTACAGTAACTTTTCTTGATTTATTTATGTTAGTACAAAGTACAATACTATTTTCGGTCAAAAATATATCGAAATATAAAGGTTTTTTTGTGAGAAACCGTGTACATTGTATTATTTTATTGCAAGTGTTTCTCTCTCATAAGTCCAATTCAAGTTTAAATTTTACTAAGATATACCTACCTCAAACCGTTCAGTTCAATTCTAAAAAAAATCTTCATCTCTTGTTTACGACTTGGAATTATTTCTTTCAAAGGTTTGTTCTTTATCTATAAACCTGTGTAGGCTACTAGTAATAAGCATTATAAAGCAATTATATTTAGGACTTCTACAATTGATATTATCTAATCAACTAGTGTTACAGTTTTAATGTGTGATGTTCCTTTTAATTCACAACTTAGGCAAAGCATAGCTTATACTTCGACCTTTTGTTTTATTTCAAATTATATTAATATTCCAACTTGTTTCGAATTGAACACATCTAAGCCTATTATCATCAATCTGTTGTTACAGAGTTTGAAACCCTTTTCGATTTTGTTGTTTACATCGGATAGATTTAATTATTTTACAATCTAGCACGCTATTGCTTGGAATTAATAACCAACAGGAACGCTTAAATTTAAACTCTCAAAGAGACCCTCTCAAACTGACCTTTCACAACTTTGTATTCAAACACGTTGTACTAACATTTCTAACCGCTTGACACAAGACTTGGAAACAGCACGTCGCATCCTTACTGATCGCGTACCTCCACCCTCCGCTTTATATAAATGTAATAAATATATTAGCAATATTGATGATAGAAGGATTATCATTTACCGTGAACGTACTAGGCTATATGGCGTGCACACAAAGAATACCTATTATTACCAGTCCTATGCTGAAGTAAAAATGTAGGTAGTCAAGCCTGAAGGGAAGGGGACGCATGTTTGGCTTTCAAACATTGTGATCGTTTTGAAGTAGACCCTCCTGAGATTAATTGCTGTACACATATAAACAAAGGAGGTAAATTTGTCATTAATATCTGCCTACTTTATGTAAAACAGTGGCGCTTTCAGGTACGGGAGAAACAATACAATCAATGACTTGCACTTACCGACAATTTTGTAATTTTTAACTCAAATGAAACTTAAACCATCTGTTTAAAGTGACAGTCGACAGTCCGTGTAAGTGTAACCCAACACGATCGTTTTTTGTTTTAATGTTTTTCTCCTTACTTTTATTGTTTTTTACATAATACATAATACTATATGACTATTTATAGCTTCAAGATTGTTTTTATGTGCGTACTCCGTACTAGTTGTTTTTAAACAATTAAACAATATTTATCTTTTATTTTTGTGTGTTAAGTTTGTATTAATTGGGCCTGACAAAGGAAGTATGTTCTTAAAAAATCATGGAAACTGTGTACGTTTGATATAAGCTGAAACATTGTAAAAAGTGAGTTAAGAGCATGTAGCCTAATTTCCAAAAATTTCCTACCCTGGGGGGTATGGAATACCCCCAGACCCCTTGGTAAGAGGGCTCCGCCATATCTTATCGCCTAGGGCCCCGCAAAGTCTGGAACCACCACTGGTAAAACTCTAATAGGCTATATTTAAAAAATAACAATAAAATTATAATTGGGTAAGTACCATTTCAAAAATATTGGGTTTTCTTCGACTTCAACACCGATGCAAGATTTGGTAGTCCATACAGATTTCAAGATTTGAAATTTTAAACAAGACCGTGACTAGCAGAGCAATCTTCGAAAAATTCTCGTTCGAAAATGGATTCAAAAAAGTAGCCTACATACAAATATAATAATAAAAGAAAATATCTAAGTAGCTATAACGGTTAGGTCATTATTCCTATATTTTATTTTATTGTGTTCTACTTTAGAGAAAATATAAACTTCTGGGTATCTGTAGATCTGTACCTTTATGTACTAACTTTAATCGGTACCGTACAATAGTTTTGGGCTGTAGGGTTTAGACGATCGAAATGTAAACAAATAAAAGACGATTACCTTCCGAATGACTCAATATATTTTTAATACACATCGCCTATTTTTTTGCGTTGAAAAGCCATATTTTAAGTAGGCCTAAGCTGTGGCGGATCTACCATTTGGGCTATTGGGCTTAAGCCCCCCTCCCCTTGGGCCCCTAAACTTACACTAGATAAAACTGGCTCACGGCAAAAAAAATATATAGGCTATATATAAAACAATTTTAGAAAAACTGAAAATTAATTCATTTGTGTGCGGTAGTTTGGCCTACATTACTTTAAATGTACAGGTTTTGATACTTTTCATTTGACCGTATAATTTAAACGGTAAAACTAGTGAAAAGATGGAACACTATTTTTTCGAGACTTCGGCTAGTCCTGACAAAACACACGAATTGAAACTACGACTTTTTAACTCTCAAAATTGGTTTTCCCGTACCCAAAAACATATGAAATGATACCCCACACAGAATTTTCAAAATGTGAACACAATATTTTCAAGATTTTGATCAAAAAACTTGACCTCGACGCGCTACGACTCTTAAACTCTCAAAATCAGTTTCCCCGTACCCAAAAACATAAAACGATACCCCACACTGTGTTTTCATAATTTTGACACAATAATTTAAAAATTTTAACCCATAAACGTGACCCCGACGCGCTACGACTCACGCTAGAAAGCTCAAAAGCTTAATAACTCTCCGCAATATAATTACGAAGATTTTGGCACCATCAGAAGTTTTCTACGACGTTTGTGAGTGCTTTTATATCGTGTATGCAGGAAAACAGACACACAAAAAATTACCGCATGATTTCAATACTTCGGCATTCTAATGCGAGTCGACGTAATTATAATTGTTATGTACCGGTATTATAAAAGTAGGTTGTAGTAGGGTCTACTAATTCGAATTCAAATAAATTAAGGCCTTAGCCAATATCTTAAAGACAGAGAAATTGACGTTGAAAATGTTATGTGTTTTGTTAAAAAAAAAGACTAGACGTCGTATGGTAATTGAAAATTAGGAGTGTGATTGAACATTTAAAAACATTAAATAAGGAACGTATTTTTATGTTTTTGATTTTTTTTTTAAATAAATATCTTTTGTTTAAAATTAATAAACCTTTTTAGAAATTACCTGAAAAACAGTAACATGTGTAACAGAGGTTTTTAAATTTATTTATGTGTTAATAATTATAAAGTGCAATAAACCGCATTTATTTCTGACTAAGCACAAAGAAATAAGTCAGTATGATTTAATATTTGAAAGTGCTTTACGGCTTAACTTCTTGGGGCACTGTTACGTTCAGGTAGGTGTTCAGGCACAAATGAAGATGAAGCATTAGTGTAATTACATTATTACTTAATTCCTTTCTTATATGATTCAGGCCTTTTTGAAAATATCAGTTGTAGTTAAATTTTGTCTGTACAGTATCTGCAATAACAGCCGTTATTAAAACATGATTAAATAGTATATGTCATCACTAGGACCGAAAGTGACGCTTTTCAATAAGCCAAGTTTAACGACCGAGTCGAAGCCGAAGTCGGAAAATAAGCGAGCATCGAAAAGCCACTTTTGGCCCTTGTGATGAACGACACGTTTCATTACACTGTGAATAATAGTATTAATAATAAATTTCATATATTTTTTTCAAAATAACATATTGTTTGTCAATAACATTCCTGGAGTACAATGACAACATAGTTTACGTTTACAGCGCTACCTAAATAATTGAGATCAGCTGATTTTAATATCAATAGGTATACAAATAAAACACTTCCTTAATTCTAAGAATTTAGCCTATAGACATTGATTTTTAAGGAAAAGTTTATCTTGTCTTCGCTGTTTTATTCTGTCCTTATGTTATCGCTTTCAACCAAGAATAGCCGCAAATATTACACCTGACTACCGATAGGCCTACTAGTACATGAATAAAGTACTGACGTACTTTTTTAAATAATAAGTTTATTTATTTAATACTTGTAAATAGTATAAAAATGTAGTTTTTATTGTTATTGTATCTAATAAATTAATAAGACGACATTTCAAATCATAATAATTATTATTGATAGCGCTACTGGTGTTATAGTTTAGAGATCGGCACAAATCTCCAGCTGATTTTGCCGACCTAGACCGAGGAAACGCTAATTTCAATACTCACAGCTGATATTGAAAGTGACTATTTTCGATGCAGTGTGATAAAAATGGTTTTTCCTAATAACTTTGTTATGATTTTGGTAGTCTTAAACTGAATTAAAATTACGGTTTTAGAGGCTATTGTTTACAAAATTTTTCCGGGGGAGGGGCTCGGTGGTATTTAGCCCCTCCCCCTTTGCTTAATCCTAGATCTGCCCCTGGGCCTAATCACTACATATTAATGCAAACTATGTAATTTGGCAACGCTGCTTAGGCCCTAATTAACCTTGAAGGTTCTCTTTCTTCTTCTCGGAACAAATGGCGGTAAGGAAAACGAAATCAACAGAAATCAAGATTCTACTAGATCAATCACGTCATTGATTGACTGCCACACTTACTCTGATATTAATAGGCTTACTAATATGGACATTTTATACACATGTAGAAATGGGCGTTACACGAGTGCTTGGGAAAAATTCGAGATTACAACGGACAGAGCGTTTAAACGAGAAACTATCAACAGAATATATTTAATAGAACTCTTGTGTCCAATGTCTTATACGACAGTGTTATCAAGATGCAAAGAATGGAACTGATGACTCGAAAGATATAGCCTATAACTAGCCAGTCTGTACATTTAATAAGAAACTAGCCAGTCTGGAACTGTTTGTCGAAGAATATTAGGCCTGAAGTATGTATGATCGATATTGTGTAACGACCTCTCCATTAAGCAATGTGAATAATGGTGAGAGGGCTCTCATGAGTGGGCCCTCCAAACGAAGGTGAGTGTCGGCTCGGGTAGCGAGTAGGCTCTCGGAAATCATATGTGAATAAAGATTTGGAGAAAACCAGCGAGTGCCCACTCGCCTAGTCAATTGTTTGCGAGTGGGCTCTCGTTGTTCATGAACAAGTAGCAACTTGAAATCCGGGTCGGTTTTACCACAGGAATATGTGTACAGTCTATGGCTCCTTTAGCTGAAGGAAAATTGTATTTTTCCCGCCATTTTCCCATGTCTACTTCCATTTCATCATCGTTGGAGGGAAATTTTATCCAAACATTGCTCTTCCTAACAATAGCATTCATAACCATTTTGGATAGTTTTTGTTGCCGTTGTCCTGTGACACCCAATGTCCTCGCCCACGCCTGCTTGGAATCCAGGATCACCAACATACCTTAGGAAAGTCTTCATTTTTTCAAACTTACTTAAAGCCCCATCACGATTGGTCTTGTCACCGTTCAAAAAGTGCTCACTCATCCATTCAACGACGGGCTACACACATTTTGCGTCTCCTAATCGGCATAAACTCCGCCATAGCTACTCACTTAACAAGGGCGAGTGTCCTACTGATGAGACTCGCAAATCTTAGAAAGGGCACTCAGGCAGCTGAGTGTACACTCGGTATTATTCACCTGATAACTGGAGAGCCCACTCGCAGGTCAATAGTTTACTAGATGGTGTGAGAGCCCTCTCGTCGTTGGAGCCGAGTCTGTTCTTATTATTCACCTGAATCTGAGCGTCCACTCGGAAAAAACGATAATTAAGTGGCCACTCACGATTATTCACATCACTTATTGAGGGATTCTAGATAGAGATAGCCTAACTCCTTATATGGATTTGATAGTGGGACCACACAGCTCAAAACTGCAGTAGTCTTATCCTAATACAACCAACAGTTGATTAGTTTGGCATACCGAAAAAAAGGTAATAGTCTATAAATATTATGCTAATCTGTAGGCTACAATAGTAAAATTGAAAAAAAAACTGAGTACCGTATGTAGCGATGGGGTTTCTCAAAAAAAGATCTCAGTATACATAGGGCCTATACTGTATGTATGTTTTAAGTAATACAATTTTTAGTGAAAAATATGTGTTTTATTAAATTAGGCCTAGATTCTACTAAATGTAAGCGGAAAAATTATTTTATGTTTTTGCTCAAATGTGTGATAATTTAATTATTACCGTACTGATTAATACAGTAAATTGTTTGTTTAATATATATAGGCCTAATAACTTAGTTAACAATCTACTTGTATCAATAAAGCTGATTGAAACGTAATGTAACATAGCTTTGAAACTAAATGTAAAAGTTATATTTAGTTTCAGAGCTACGTTACTTTTACTAATAGAAAACATTTAGGCCTACAATCAATTATTTCAACCAAAGCAGTAAATTTCCAAATTCCCCTATAAGTTAATCTTGGGGAACTATTTGGTTCGGAAACAATGTTTCCCCATGAGTGAATTTTGCAGTCATTTGAGAACATTTACGTTTTAACCGTCTTATATTTTCTATAAACCCTTTGAATTAAATATATTTGTATTTAAACTCAGAAAAATTAAAAAAATTTGGCAAACATAAGTTTTTGTCGTTAAAGTTGGTTTTTAAAAGCCTAGAGGCATTGACTTACTTCATGATAAAACCTTATCATAAAAGTAACGAAAAACCAATGACTGTGCAATCTATGCTTTCTCTTCCAACTTGCATTATTTTTACTATTCAGCTGTAGCCTAAGTTTTTTACTGCTGCTAAGTTTCTAGTCCTGGATTTCTCATTACTTGTAGTCCTAAGTGCTTTAGTTTTTAAATGGTTTATGTTTGACATTTAGAGTTGCAATATGCCTACAACCTACAAACAATTGATTGGTTCATAAAAAACTACAAACTATTTCAAATTCATAAATGGTTATTTTTCCTTTTTGAATTCTGTACTTAAATTGTTTTATGTACTAACTTACTTGATTTAATCATTGCAGTTGACATTTTTAAAATGTTTGCATTGCGCTGTATTTAAGTAGGGTACACAATTGCTGAATTCTCAGCAGTCAGCATCGTATATTGCAAACAATTCTAAATAGGCTATGTTTGACAAAAAAATATTGTTTAGCGAATTTATTTGGCATACATGTTTGGTCAGTGTTGACACACTATTAGATTTGATTAGAACAGATCCTAATGTCACAAAACAGTGTAGAAAATTGAATAAAAGTTATGGTATACGTACAAAATATCACTAAATTTTAGATCCTTTTCAATAATTCAATTGTCACGATCAACTAGTAGATCATATTAGATCCATTGGGATGATTGAACCACTTGAAGAAGTTTTCATAAAAATATTCGTCTTGGAAATACTTTAAACAATGAACTTAAAATGAAAAAGTCAAGCACATAGTTAAAATCAGATGATTTTGTGAGCTAGGAAAATTTTAAGTCATACAATTTTGGTGAGTACAGAAACTATTATTTTAACATTCTTGATTTTAATTCTTGCCGACATAAAAAAACGCAAATACCCAAATTTACTTACCTGGAGTTTATGAACAATGAGGAGTCATGATGATGATGATGATGATGACTCATTCTTTGAAATTTCAACTTCTGGATAATTTAATTTACTGTAAGTTTTTTCTGAATTTTTGTTTCTACCCCTGGGCATATGTAGTAATTAATCTAGGGGAGGAATCTTGGAAAAAATAAATACTCTTTAAATTATTGAAAAAATTCTACCGTTGTGGTGTAAAATGGTGTAGTAATTAAGATACTTATCTAGTAAGCAGTAATTGTACACTTGATCAGATCTAAAATCAATTGAACTCCTTGGTCCTAAAATATTTGCCAAAAGTCCAAATGAAGTAAAAGAAGAATTGAAATTGGTTATTTTTAAACCTTAATTTAAACCTAAATAATATAAGTGTATTTAACACTAGCACTAATAAATGGTAGGTGTATCATAAAATCCCATACTAGTAATGATTTTAATTTATACCATTGTGTTTTTGGTATGGAATTTGGATTTACCTAGGCTTACATCAATGCGGCGCTTGATTTTGCCTTTGCCGGCCAATCAAATTGTATCGGTATGTAATATTTAAAAAAATATATTATCTAATTGCTGATAGGCTGGTGAAACCCACTATAGGAGATAATAATTTGTGCTATCAGTATCCTACTATGCACAGATTAATATTAAGTATCACAGCGTTGGCTGCTGTAATCAGTTATGTCATTGTAGTGAATTTACTCAAACAGAATGCACTAAATACCTTGGCTTGAAATTGGATGAAAAACTATCGTTTCGGGAACACATTTCTAATTTAAAAAAATATATTTTTATGTTTTTAAGAAAGTTTTGATTTTTTAAAACATATCTACCTGAACAAGTACAGGAACAAGTTTACTTTGCATTTATATATTCTAAGTTGGCTTAAGGTTTATCTATTTGGGGAAGTACGTATAATTCACACTTAATTCCTTTGTTTAGTCTCCAAAATTCTTTCGCTAGAATGTCGAGTAAAAACAACCGGTTTCAAAATTCTATCTCATGCTTTATTGCTAAAAAGATTCTTCCTTTTCATTAGCTCTATGTTTTTAGAGTGTTAGAAATGTTTTATAGTGTAAATGGAAATGAAGGGGCTGTGATAAATCATGGAGTCCACACAAGGCAGGTTAGCAAAGGATTTGTAATGTTACCCAAATGTCACAAAATATTATTACTCAAAAAACCTTCTTCTTTCTTGGGTCAAAATTTTATAACTTATGCCTTTATATTTAAAGAATATCTCTGATATTACACATTTCAAACTCAAACTTAGATATTGATTATTTTCTCTTTCTCCTGTGGCTTTGGAAAATTGTTTAAAACTATTTAATGACTTCAGAGTCATAGGCGTCGCGTGGACTATTGTTTGGGGGTGGGGGGTCACAACTGGTCAACAGCTGATCCGTTTGTTTGGGGGAGACAAAATAGGGAACCCTCCCCAGGATAAAACAAATTTGGTTGTTGATAGTGGAAAACAGTTTTTAACATTACAATTTTAATTTTGAACCACCGACTATTGAAGGAAAATCGGGAATGGATTATCTGGTCCGACGGTCAATATTTTGGGGTTAGACTAGTCCAACGGTTAGGGCCATCAGGGCTGAATAAAACTGGCCTGATGGTAAAATATCAGAACAAAATTTCAACTTATGATAGTTCTACCAATCATTAAAGATCATTAGGTCATTAAAGCAATATGACCTTTAAAATAATTAAATAAATAATTGAATATGTTAGGTTAGGTCTCTGCAGCACATTTCAGAAGAAGAAGAAGGTTTCTTCTTTTAGCAATGCTTAAGTTTTTTTTTATGCATGTAACATTGCCTCGGGTAATATTGTGAGTCACGAGATCGGAAGCGGACGCATCTCTGTTCTGATCAATTTAGCATGTGGTTTCAGTAATGTATAGAAATGTATTGCTACTTAGGTTGGATCATGGCTATGTACATCCACTGTCTATAACAAAATTTCACTTGCGCAATCCTTGAATAGATGCGCCGAACATCCTTTTCTTCTAGAACATCACCACTTCTGACCAGATTGTATCTTGTCACCCTTTGAGTATTTAAACCCCTCATAAACTACTAATTTAAATCTCCTCTTATTGAACATAGAATACAATGCAATACATTAAACACTTAGTACGAGTACTACACTACGCTGTGACTGTAAGAAAACTGAGTCTGAGATTAGGATAAATCCACAGGTTGGGGGATGGGGGTTAGCAACCCTGTCAGGAAATCCCACCTCTACCTGCCTACAGCCCTTCGGACCAGTTTAACTCCGACCTTTCTCCACGGACCTTTGACTATCGGACCAGTTTAGTACAACCCGGAAAATCTGTGTTATGTTTTCCCTTACGAACAATGCATTTAAAATTAGGAGTGAGACAGGCTCACTTCCTTGCAGTTTTCTTGATTCAAAATATTTCAAATGAGTAAATTTTAATAAATCGTTCAATTGAAATAAAATTATTTTACTATGCAAAAGTACTAATTGAATTTATGGGAGTATCGGTTAAAATCAATTATGTGTAGGTATGTATAATTTGTATAAGAAAATAAAACTCGTTGGTATGGTTTTTTCGTATAAAAAATCAAAGAACCTTTATTCTGAAATTACACAATCCATATCCTTCGGGGAAAGTCATACTAAACAATTATCATTGGTTGTACGTAAAATCCGTAAGTATACAAATTGGTTGTAATCTTTGAATAACAAGAATAACATTGAAGCCAAACTAAGTTTCATAATTAAACATTGTTGCTACAATTCTTATATTTTATAAAAAAATCTATATGTTTACATTAATTGAGCATAAGCCTTCTTTCAGTTCGTTTTGAAAATCTTCGAACTAGGGCACTTAGTTTTTTGAAAACTAGTTTACAGCCTGTGGAGTGAAACGGCGGGGGAAACCGGGGAGGGGGTGTCGCACAGGATTACCAAACTTCAACGAGTTAAAGAATAAAATGACGTAGACTACTTCATTCAGTCCGTTTGTTAAGCCAAATGATATCTCATAATAAGTAAATGTAACAACGATTAAATTGGAAAATAATTTTAACGTTAAGGGGGCACTCCACCATAAAAATAAAAAAAAATTTGTTTATTTTTAAAGCAAACCTAATTATTTTATGTTTAATATATGAGTGTTGGTTATAGTGACTTTTCCATAAGTTTTGGCCGGGGGGGGGGGGGGGAGTAATTTTTACGGATTTAACTAGGCTTCACTGTGGCAGACATAACTGAAGTTGTATTTGAGATAGCCTCATATTTTTTTTTTAATTTTGTAAAGGGCATTCCATTATGCAACCTGTAGTATGGATATTAAATTATATAAAATATTTCTGTAAAAAATATGTTTTACAGGAACTAATGTATATCCATACTACAGGTTGTACAATAAAATGTCCACTCCAAAATAAAAAAAATAAAATGATGAGGCTATCTCAAATACAACTTGAGTTATGTCTGCCACAGTAAATGAAAACGTGTGAAAACAAAACTTTCGGAAAACGGCCTAGAAAAAGACTATGTTATTTGGAGAATATACATCTGTATGCCTGAAATATGAGTAAGCATTTCGTTTTTAGATAAAATAAACTAATTATAAGCATATTATCTATACTTATTATATATCAAATTGTTCAGAAAATCACAGGGAACAAAACTAGGTGAAAACAAATTTATTTTTTGTAATTTTTATCAATAATAGGAAGGATTTATTAACCTTAATAAGATAAAATAAACAACATAGTTAAAACATTCTTGACATAAATGACTTGTAAAAAGAGGAAATTAATTATTTGTGTATTCGCCACAAACATAAACTATTATTAAATTTATATACAATGTTGGGGGGGGGGGGCACGTGCCCCCCGGCGCGACGCCTATGTTCAGAGTGAATAATAGCAAAGGGCAAAATATTGTATTTAGTAAGGTGAATGGTATTTGAGTTTGATTGAGCTTAAATGTATGAATTAGAATGTATAGGCCAACTGTAATGTATTTTAATTTAAAATAAATTTCTTTTGTTTGAATAAAATCACAGTCCGACTGTCTGTTTGAGTCAGGGGCGGATCTAGGATTGAGCAAAGGGGGTGGGGCTAAATACCACCGCCCCCCCTGAAAATTTTTGTAAAAAATAGCTTCTAAAAACGTAATTTTTCAACGTCAATTTCTCTGTGTTTTAAACTCAGGTACGTCTTAAAACTGTAAAGCTCTCTCTGCCGTTGCAGTGGTTACTGGCTCACAGCTACAATACAATGGTTAATTTATTTGAATTCGAATTAGGACTAAAACCTACTTTTATAATACCGCTACATAACAGTTATTAATTACTTCGGCTCGCATTAGAATGCCGAAGTATTGAAATCATGCGGTAATTTTTTGTGTGTCTGTTTTCCTGCATACACGATAGAAGCACTCACAGACGTAGTAGAAAACTTCTGATGGTGCCAAAATCTTCATAATTTTATTGCGGAGAGTTATAAAGCTTTTGAGCTTTCTAGCATGAGTCGTAGCGCGTTGGGGTCACGTTTATGAAAACACAGTGTGGGGAATCGTTTTATGTTTTTGGGTATGGGAAAACTGATTTTGAGAGTTTAAAAGTCGTAGCGCGTCGGGGTCAAGTTTTTTGATCAAAATCTTGAAAATATTGTGTTAACATTTTGAAAATTCTGTGTGGGGTATCGTTTCATATGTTTTTGGGTACGGGAAAAAAAATTTTGAGAGTTAAAAAGTCGTAGTTTCAATTCGTGTGTTTTGTCCGGACGAGCTGAAGTCTCGAAATAGTGTTCCATCTTTTCACTAAATTTAATCCCTTTGCATTTATGTAGAAAAGGTCGCCTAATGAATGCATTGGAAGAATTTGAAATTTACCAAGCTAATTTGCACCAGAGTAGCTTAGTTCTCAATGAACAATTACATTTTAAATCGAATAGCCTGTATAACACTGCAATTGCTACATGTAGGCCTATAAATAGTATTGACGATGGAGATAACGGATTTAATCTTTCAGTCGACCAGTGACCGGTGCAACGGTAGCATGACTTAAAGAAAACTGTTTTTAAAAATGTTAAATGTGTTTTTTGTTTTTAATTTTGTATGTGCAATAATTCGTGTTTGGTATGTGTGTATGTGTGTGTTTGCTAAATTATGACGTGCTCACATGTGAGTAAAATTTTATTTAAATTGTATAAACCTGAAGATGGGAATGTGTTCCTTAAACGCGCGTAGTTTTACACTACAGAAAATAAGTTGCAAGACGGAAAAAAGGTATATATATATGTATATATATATTAATATTATACATATACATTACTTAGTTGTTAAACTATTGCAACTGGAGACATAAAAATGAATCTATTATTTGTCTTGAAGAACAGTTTATTATTTTTACTAAAGTATTTTCAAAGTTATTAAAATGTTCATCGGTCTCACCCCGCTGTAATTTATGATCAGCTCACTCTAAATTTTGCCGATAATTGCTATATTAATACACTATTATTGTTCACTGTGTAAGAAATAATAATCTATTTCATTATTATATATTGTATATTTAATTATGTATTTATTTTCATTTCCTTATTGATATTAGTTTCATATATGACATTTGTAAATTACATCTTTATCAACATATTTGGTTTCAGGCTCTATATAATGAAATAGCATTTGTATTTTTGTTATTACTGAATCTGTCTGATAACTGAGAACCATTATTTAAGTGTAAATTCATTTTGTTTTTATTTTTCAAAACATACTATTAATCTTTTCCTTTTTATATACTTTTTTTATCACTTATATACTGCTGCTTTTCTTTGTAATTTTGTCCGAGGGATATGGTTAAGACTCTGTTGATCGTTGCTCTATATGCAAACAGTTTGTGACAAATTGGATGGTTTGAATTATTATGATTATATTAACACTATTAGCTTCCTGTAAATATTAAAAAGTCTAACTTTTATTATAAAATTAGTTAGTTATTTTTTTTTAAAGAAAATTTATATTGCTGTGCTTTCTTTATTAAGATTCATGGTATTCACTATGCACTCATCCTTTACAGTATATTTCATAATGGCAATAGCTGTAGAACTGACATTTTGCAGTCAGAATTCAAAAGTCATCCAACCCAAAGTGGTTTAAATCCATTTTTTTCACTTTAAAAATATTAATAAATCCAAGGTATTTATACAAATTGCTTCAGAGTACTGATTCTAAGAGTTTTTGTGCATTCTAAATCAAATGCAACTAGTCCGAAGTTAATAGAATAAAACTTGAACACAGAATCTCACAACTAATACGTTTATTAACTCAAACGCTTCAGTGTTACATTTTGTCGTTGAAACATAAGTTAATAAACGTATTAGTTGTGAGATTCTGTGTTCAAGTTTTAGTCTATCAAGTATATCTTGTCACAAGTCCAGCTCAATATTTATAGTCCGAAGTCGATTGGACGATTCAGTCTCGAGATATGATAACTTTTATCTCTGAAAAAAAATAAAAAATTTGGCGATTTATTTTGAAAGGGCTTTTATGTTTCTTCTTTTATAAGGGGTTTTCAGTGTGGAAAATTTAATAAAACCTGTTTTAAGTTAGGGAAATACATATAAATTGAAATTAAAGTGAACAAATGAAAGGAAATTTCAAAGAAAAATATTGATCTATTTTATTGAAAAAGCTGACCACATAAAAATTTACAAAAAATATTATTTCCTAAAAGTCCAAATTTCTACATAAATTACTGTCTTTTTATGCATTCATATTGTTTGATGTCAAGTATAAGATCCTTGAGATGTTTTAGGAAAGTATACTTTTTAAACACATTCACAACACATCTGGTTGTTTTGTTATACAGGTAAAATTATTACTAAAATCAGTTTTACTAAATAAAGTAACTAAATTTGTTTAAATAATGTAACAATTTGCAGAACTATGATCTATTCATTAACCTTTCAAAAAACCTAGTTGTTGTAGTAATATTACTTTTTCACAAGACATGGCTGTTAAGCTCAATTTGAGAAATAATCCAGCAAAGCAAAGGATTGATTCCGGGACCTGCATGGCATCCGTAGACTCTATCCACTAAGCTACAACAGCACAAGGGCTCTTTGATAACTTAAAACATATATTTTGTTGTTATCTATGATAAGAAAAGATTGAATCTGACAGATTTAAGTGAACGTTCAGTCACTTTTACCACATAAAACCAGATTTTTGAGCTATAAAAGGACTTTACAAACATTTCTCTATTTTCAACAATAATGCACCCAATGTCAATGGGGTTTTCTCCGTTGTGAAACCGTATACAAAGAAAAGTTATTATTTTAAACTACTTTAATGCTTCTTGTTGACCAATTAACGTAAAAATATACAAAAATGCTCTCTTTATGCAAATTGTGTATACATTTAATTTTGTAATTATACAATTTTAATTAAAATGTACGTATAAGTATTTTAGTTATGCTTACTTTTACGATAGGCTAACATGGAAGGATAGTATGCACGGAAATTACTTTGAAACAATCATTATTTGTATGTTGTTTGTGTTTACAAGTAGGCCTAAGTTATTAATTTAATTTCTGATATATCACAAACATAATAATTTGATTTAGACATTCAATATTATTTATCATCTTAGATAAGATTATAAATAATTCTTCCCTTTTATTAAACAAGTTAAAAATATATATGTTTGCTGAGGTAGGTACCGGTAGTAAGAGCAGGCAGAGGCCTCCAAGTATTTTGAATAATTTGACTACCCAAGATTGTACACGTTTATTCGACTACTGTAAGCTTACTACAAACTAATGATCCAACTGTATAGGCCTAAACTTTCTTTTAATTTCAGTACTTTCCTTCAACTTGAGCCAGTACCCTTTAGATTGATATATAATTCACAGGCAGTAAGTGTAAAGATTTCAAGGAATTTTACTTATTCGTTCAAATTATATATTATGATTATTTACAAGGTGTTCTATATTTTGTAACATTAATTGTTGAATGAATTAAAATATAGTTTATTCCAGTCTTTATAACTTTTGTGAGATTACAATAATTTAAAAAAAATTATGTTAAACATACAGTATTTGTTTGATACAATTTTTGTTTGTTTCATAATTTGATGTTCAAAGAAAGTGCTGCTAGGTCAAGGATAATGCCATAGATAGCTGATCAATTTATGCCAAGTCTTCGGCTATTTTCTAAATTAATTAAATTGTAAATTAGATTGTCAATGTCAAACTTTTATATACTCCTGAAATTCTTAAAAGTCACTCCTAAAAATAATTTAACTTCTATTAAACCTTCTTATAATATGTATGATAACAACTATCACGGTCACCTTTATCATGTTTGCTTCAATGATATCATTATGGATATAATAATTGACAATTTATTTTGCAATGATCAGGGCATGGGTTACAAAGAAGATATAGCCCCTGAATGTCGATGAATAACAAGAAAGATTATAGTAATAGTTAATTTATTTGTTGTTTTTCTCTTGGTAAACATTTATTTAAATATTTAATTTTTTTGGGGTTTTCTAACAAACCAGTGGCGGTTCTAGACCTGAAAAACTGGGGGAGTCAAGGACACTACAGAGAGTCGAATGACGGGTGGGGGGGGGGGTGTATGGAATACATCAGAGGATTGAAAAAATATTAAAAATCAACCTTCAAAAACTCTATTTTAATGCCTTTCTGGCTTAAAATTTATTAGTTATTTAAAACGAAAAATCATCCTAAAAAAACATTGAAAATGTGTAGCCTACATTACGTTGTTTGATTTGAAAAAAAATGTTTGCTTCTGGATTAATTGTTTGATTTATTTATTATTGAAAATGTTTTGTCCTGTACAGTAAATAGTGTTTATAATGGAGTTGGTATGCACCAACTACATAGAATTATGATTTATTAAGTTAGTTTTAGATTTTTACTAGTTATATTTGTTTATTTTATGTAATATTACGGGTATGAGTGTTTGTATGAATGATATAAAATTTTGTTTCAATTTAAGTTTGTACGCTTCAGATAGGGATGCGGAGTTTGTCTATTTTAGTGATGACTGACGGTGGTATGACTGGACCGGTTGTCGTGAAATACAATGTCTAACGGACTCTTTCACAGCTAGTTGCTCCTTACCCTTGTTTTTTTCAAAATTGCACACGTCAATGCTCAGACTTTAAAAGGCCATATTAACGAATTTCAGGAAATATTCGCGAATCAAAATTTGTATGCTATATTTGTTCCTGAATCCTGGCTTAAACCTAAAATTTCTTCTGCCGAAGTCTCCTTATATGGCTACACTCTTTTCCGCAACGATCGCTTAAACAAGGGTGGTGGGGGAGTCGCAGTCTATATCAGGTCTACAAGCTCGGCTAGGCTTATATACAGCTCTGATCAACAGAACTCAAATAAGCCTGAATACATGTTTCTAGAGCTTAAATTGTCTGGGACTAAAATCCTACTGGGATTGTGCTACAGGCCCCCAAGATCGGATTTTTATCTATATTTGAGGATACTCTTTTGGATCTTATGCCATCCTACAGACATGTTATTGTAGCGGGCGACTTTCATACATACTGACTTGAACCAAGGACATTTGACTCGACCTTCTTGACTAATATGTTTTATACCTGTAACATGACCATACTACCTTTAAAAGCGACTCATTTTACAAACACCTCTGCTACGCTATAAGATTTAATAGCTGTAAGTGACTTAACACACGTAATAAAGCATGGTCAAATTCCTGTACCTGGGCTCTCTTCTCATGACCTCATCTAGTGTTATATTTATGATCTAGAGCAACCGGATATGCTTTTTAAATAACAATAGTTATTGGACTCACCGCCAGCAATCCTTTGAAGTTTTTATCTTCAATTAAAAGTCACTTGTGTACACTACACGTGTTTTAGACATTTAAACACGTGATCGTCCATCGTCGGGTGATCAAAAACACTTAATTAAAAACATTTAACACAAAATTACATTTACACAATACTCGCGCACAATAAAAACATATAAACGTCCACGCTATCGTATCTTTATGCCGGCACTACTCAGTGCACTGTGTGTTAGTTTTGTTATCGGCAGGTGGTCATCCGGTTTATAAGTTCGAAGTTGCATCAAATTGTTTCTTATCATTTAGCTATGATATTAGCCATGTTTTTAATTAAGTGTTTTTGATCACCCGACGATGGACAAAAAATGTCCGAAACACGTGTAGTGTACACAAGTGACTTTTAATTGAAGATAAAAACTTCAAAGGATTGCTGGCGGTGAGTCCAATAACTATTGTCATCTATTGTGTTTACGCAGTAAAAGGGAAGAAATCAGCACCCATGTATATTTCATATAGAGATTTCTAGTCTTGCGAGGCGACCCTTCCTAATCCTCTTTAATGAGCGGGGCAGTTTCATCATTTCAAAAGTACCGTTCCCAAAATGTCGGGGCAGTTTCACTACGCCCGAAATAGGATCTTGATGTCATTTGAGTCGAAATTTGTAAACAGGTACTTGTGAAAATAGAAAACTGAAGAAAATAGGTGAATAATAATATTGAATAAAGGTATTAAAAAAAAGACCAAAATTTAAACTTTTAGACAATTTAAAATAAAAATTGAATAAATGTAGATGTTTATAAAAAAATAATAAAATTGTGTTTTTTTAGTATTTTCATTTGCGTAATAAATGTAATAATTTGTTTTCATTGTCAGTGGGTTGGAATTTTTTTTCAGAATATACAATAACTTACCAATCTATTTGAAATTTATCTCACCAAAGAGTTTTGCTATGTTTACAACAAATATTAGCAATCCCAAAAATAAAAGCGCAATGAAATGTATAAATTTATAAAAATAATGAAAATCGTTGAGTTATAATATTAAATAAAGATATTCAAAGGAGACGAAATAAATGTGTAAATTTAAATAAGTTGTTTATAAATGTTACAATAAGATGAAAATATCAACATAAATAAGACACGCTAAAAAAAGTGCAAACGTTGATAAACTAAGAAACACGTTGAATCAGGAACCATCGGTATCACATGAAAGCAGAGCTCTTTCTGAGGGCGAGAGAGCACCAACAATACCTGTTAGACAAGACTATAGCTCTCCCACCCGTATACCTGTTCACGCTACCAATTACTCATATGATGCGTCTCCCGCCACATAGAGGCTTCCCCAAAGACCCATATGTTGAGTCTCCCGCAATGAACGTGCTGAAGTATACGAGTAGCTTCATTATTTTCATAGAGGGGGAAATAGATTTTTAGCAACTTTTCCTTTAATATCTTGAAAATTACATTTCTAAAATCCCTAAAAACTAGTTTTACAGGGTGTCTACCAGATCATAAAATTAAATTTCTTGACTTTTGGGGACTTTTAGGAGACCTCAAATAAAAGTTTGGTGACCTTAATTCAAGCTAATCGAAATATATAGTGCATTTTGCGAAAATGTAGATATCCAATTTTGAATCATATTGGCTAGATATTTAATAAGAAATTATTTGTTTTATAACACAGCAAACAAGCAGTTATATAAATATGAACTGATCAAATAATCCGGATCCATGTTTCAAAACATTTGTTTCTCACCTCTCTGGTGCAAGAAAAGCTAGTTTTCTAGGTAACAGTTTGAAACGACCACTATCCAGCAGGCCATTTCATTTCTTAAAAATGAGTTTCAGATTAAAGTAATGATAAGTAGAAAACATTAAATATTAAAAGCATTGTAAAAATTAATTAAAAGATGTATGCTCGCGCAACCTAGTGACAATATCAGACAACACACTTAAACACCATTCACAGTAACATTGCCTCAACATATTTGATTAAATCTGACTTAGTCTAGAAATTTCTATACAGTAGCCGTTATCTGTTCAAACTGGGCATTAAAGGTTTTCCAAACCGCGTGGTGTCCAGTAGACATTGTAACTTCACTCCGAAAGGAAATATCTGCTCACGAGTGGACAACTAGCCTTTTACCAATCCAGGTGAATTGTAAATTTAATTAATTGTGTTATGAACAATTACTAAAACAAAAGGGTGCATATCTTAAATATTCTTGTTGAAAACTATATTATCTTAAAAGAGCAGACAAAATTCTGTTCTATGTTAATTTTAGTTTCTGTAATTAGAACATTTCAAATTCAAATTTAACTAATTAACAATCAAATTTCATGTAATCAATTGCACATTTTGTCATATAATTATTATTTTTTTTTTTATAACAATGTGTATCTTAAATAGTTTGCGGAGTATATCATTTTAAAAACAGACAGAACCTTTTCTGTGACTAGAGTATTTCTATTTAATCATATACAGTTTAAACTTGTTAAAAACAACTTCACACTTTGTTATGAACAATTATAGCCTTTTGAATAGCGACATATGGTATATAGTTCATCACATTTCTCAGAAAAGTGTTTTAAAACATTTTACAGTGCATTTTGTACAGAGTCTGAACCATGGGCGCCCATATGACATTTTCTGGGGGGTGGGGGTTAAGGAGTATCCTCCCCTCCTTCAGCAAAATGGGTCTAAGGAAATTTTGACCTTTCCCAGAAAACTTTTAAAATTTGGGAAGCCAATTTGGCTGTACAGGGCTATATTAACCCACACAGCATTGAGTCTGTACCTTTACACCGTCAATGAATACACAAAGACCTACAACACTCCTAGAGGCCGCACCAAGTATAGTGACCCAGCAGTTCATGCTTGAACTCTTGTAAAAAATAAAATAAGTACTGTATATGTAAAATCAAACGGCACATAACTTTTAAAAAATATTTTAAATGCTAATCCCTTAACCCTTCCTGCGCTGTAGACGAATATAACCGCTAAGTTTGACTTAGCTCAAAACGCTGTGGACAAATATACTCGCTGTTAAACATTGAGTGTATTGTCAGGACTAAATAGTTTTCAGTTTTGCCGCTTGAGTGCAGCAGTTATTGGGTAGCATATCCCTTGGTTAAAAAATATAATTGCGGCCGACTCCAAACTCCGACTGTTGTGGGAGGAGCACCTAAGTTGGCGCGCTACACCATTCATGCTCTGTTTCGAGCGACACTAACGCTGTAAATGAACTAACTCGCAAGTCAGTTCCATGCAGACTCCGTGTGAAACTGTACTGCATTCATTGTTTTACTGTTTTTGGCAGACAACACTTTATGGCAAGGAGAGAAAAGGGCACTGGTAGATGTGTTGTTTGCACTCAACAAGGAATGAGAAAGGAAACGATCTACCTTTGCGAGACCTGCACAGCGCGGCCCAACCTACACCCTGATGCATGTTTTAAAGGGTACCATACCACACCCTGAGCTGTAAAAACAATGTAATACAACCATGGTTATATGTTCTTTTTTTATTTCAATTCTTACAATATTTTATAATAACCTAACTATACACTATGTAATAAAGCAGAGTGGGTTTCATGAGCTTGATTCTTTCTAATTTTGTAGTGTTTTTTTTTACTTATTTTGCTGTCAAATAAACTAAATTTGATTTAAAAAACTATTTATTTATTCCTATGTCTCATTTTTTGGTATAAGAAAATAAATAATTAAATTAGCGTTGACTTATTGAGAACTAAATTTTTTGAGGGTATGTAGCATTACAGTGTGAGCGGTCCGAAATTTCCATAGCGCGGGAAACGTTAAAAGAGAAATACCGGACTAAAATTAATAATATACATATTTTCCATTCCCTGGGAGCTCCATAGGTATGGACACTAATGGTCTGAACTGTAAGCAACTCAGATTTTGGATAACTACCTACTATTTCATTGCAAATGTTATTTTTACTTTTACCAGTATATTATCAACCTAAAGCAATTTTCTTGTTGGTGAAACAAATGCAATTAGGTTTTAGTACAGAGAACAAGCACTTATGCTCTCTTGTTTGTTTTTCTTTTAAAAACAGCTAACAGCTGGTCGAACTCTTGGAGTGAAAACAGCAGAGACATTTGCTCATAAAAATATGCGACTAAGACACTAGGCTACATGTATATATATATATATTTAAAAAAAGGAAAACAATATGTTACTACATTAAGTTAGTTTTATTTAATCTGTTATTTTGGATGGAATCAAACATGCTATTTTTGGAACCCACACTTACAAATTAAAATATAACATTTTTTTTACCTATAAGGTATTTTATTTATTATGTTTTGTATAAATTCTTTGTGTGATTTTGTTTAACTTAAACAAGCTTTGTAAATTGTTTTTTTCTTCTTCTTTGGTTTGTGAATCATTAATTTCAATCAAATAGTATAAACTTTTCAGAATTTCCATAAAAAAAAAAATGTTATTCACTTGACCTCCAGTGGCGTTAAAAACCTTTTACAATGCCATTGAATTGAAAATTTTTAAGGTCAGGGAGCAACCACAAAGAAAAACGCCACCGAATGAAATATAAATGTAAATCCAAAAATTACAATAGCTCTCTCTCTGTATTAACTACTCGGCTAAAAGAAGTGCCGAGTTGTATAACAAATTATACAGATTAACCTTTAAGCAAATGTTAAATTCCTATGCTTCGGATTACCTTCTCTTTAAAATATACAGCAACAAATAAATAGGATACATGTTTTCTTTAATACACGGGCACAACATTGTTAAAAATTATTTTATTATTTTAAAATATAAAAACGATTTCAATACAAATTTGTGATTTCACTCATAATCATATAAGAATGGCATGTAATAAGTAAATAATAAAAAATATTCAGTGATTTGCAACAGATCATTATACAATCGTACACACTTACCCTTATAGTATATATACATACAGTATAGTTGTTTAAACAGGTTATTCCTGGAATAGGGTGCCAGACTTCTGGAGTGAGTTTCGTATATCAAAATCCCGAATAAAGATCACATACACATAAGTCCAGACAAAATTTGACTTTCTATTTTGAAAATGTATAAAATAAAGTCTCGGTGTTTGGTAAAACATTGCATAAAAAAGTGTACGCTAAAATTGATGCGAATATCTTCTACTTTCAAATTTATAATGGTTTTCGTAAAATTACAAAATGTAATAAAGGAGCGTACCTTCGTTTGTTTTGATGTACGATACCTGCTTCAGAAATTTGGCACCCTGCCCTGCAAGTATAAAATAATCATACATACTGTAACACATACATAGTCAAATCTATGGGAACCAAACTCTTGATACTTATTCTCTAGACTTAATTTAACAGTATAAATTCTGTCTTTTATATATAATTTTATAATGAAAATAGTAATTAGGATGCAATTATGTAGGAATAAAAATATGTAATGCATTTTTTTGTTCGGCTAGAATCAGATTTAAGAACTCTTTTGCTGCATTTGAGCTTTCATCTTGGCCAACATCTCTTGCATTTGTCGGAGTTCAGCTTCCTTTTCTTGTAGCATTCGGTCTTTCTCCTTCTCCTCTATCTTTTCACTGTCCATTAATGACCTAAAACAAAAATAAGCTATGATACAAAGACTAACAACAAACAGGATGAAAATTATAATATGTCACAACGCCGTATTGCCAAATAACATCATGGATTCTTTATAATACGAGTGTTTATACTTTACCTAAAAACAATTAATATTCACAATCTCACAACTTTAATTTGAGTAGGACAGATGCAATGCCAGTTCTGGCCAACGTTTATACTTTACCTAAAAATTGTAATAATCATAATCTCAGAACTTTAAACTTTAATTTGAGTAGGACAGATGCAATACCAGTTCTGGCCGATGTTTATACTTTACCTAAAAAATGTAATATTCACAATCTCACAACTTTAATTTGAGTAGGACAGATGCAATACCAGTTCTGGCCGATGTTTATACTTTATCTATAAACTGTAATATTCACAATCTCACAACTTTAATTTGAGTAAGTCATATGCAATACCAGTTCTAGCTGATGTTAAACGTTACTCAACACTGATTCCAAATACCGCCATAGATTCTTTATAAAAGGAGTGTTTATACTTTAACTTAAACAAATTTTTAAGAACTTTATAGACTCAAAGGTATTCCAACGGTAAAACCTCCAACATTATTGACCTAGATGGTTCTATATGCCCATTTTTAAACATTATTCTCAAAAATTTGTAAGGTACGCTGATCCCCAACCAGAAATTCCACAATCTAACCTATTTTTTACAAGTGAAAAATACAGTTTTCTAAAGATATACGAAAGAACGGTACTTTTTAGAAAATAAAATTTTCACACAATGGAATTTAATTTTGAGATATGTACCTTTCACAAGAGGTTATTTTTTAAATGGACGCCTCTTAACTCTATTGCATTTAACCCTTTCCGTATTAGAATTTATGCAAATTAAACATTTTTGTAAAATAAAATTTGTCTCCACTGTGTTGAGTACATTTGGCTCCTGAAGAATCAAAGTCTCAGTAAATCCTCTAGCATAGTTAATCTATTATGGAGCCAGGAATCTTATTTGTTGTAAGGTGTTATATTTGTTTGACTCGGGACCTCAAGGGACACCAAAATAAGTGCGCAGCTAGTCTACTCTACTGACAATTGATATTGAAATGTTTAATAATTCAGGACTGGTGATTTCACTCACCATCTGGCACAGGAATATATACTCTGAATATTAATTCTGTACAATGGCTGAGATACACAAATAAATAATCACTACTTTACTTACGTAGTTCGTTTAGGCACTGGTTCCTTTAAGTTCTTAGCTAACCTTTCAGAACGATAGTTTTCATAATGCACTTCCTGCGTCACTTCTTGTAAATCTTGCATGTGTGTTCTTAACAAATGAAATACAGTAATATTAGTAAAGTTTTACCTCTTTGCAAATGCAAACTCTTTTATACATTAGGCATATTCTGGATCTAACTTGAAAGCTTTATAAGTATTAAAGTAAATTTAATAAGTCTCAATATTAAAATTACGCAGACAAACTTTCTTCTATACTATACAACATAAAGGGGGCATTGAACAAAACACCTTACTTTAATTTATTTTAGACAGTGAACTAGGTACTAATACTAACAAAAAGTTTAAAAACAATTAATGTACAAAACAAATTAGAAGTTTACAGTTAAACTTGTTTATATTATTAGTCAACAACAAGTAAAGTTTGAATGAGTAGAAAACAAGGTTAAAAATTTTAACATTTACGATTACAGCATTACTGAAATTTAAAAAAAAAAACACTAAAAATACTTTATTAAAACATTAAATATCAACATTACCGAATGTAAAGTACTGTAGCGAGCATGCAGTAACAATAAGAATCACATACAGAGACTACAGTATGTCGACTTACTTCTACACAATGCAAAGCTCCAAGCAACATTGGAACTCTAGGGGGGAGGGGCCAACTGTCTGATCACAACTAATTAATTGTCTTGACAGGGTATACAATTGAGTGGTTTATCTCACACTTTTGTCTCGTTCTAACACTTCTCCAACAAGGTAATGAGTTAAGTTACACACGGCCGGCCGTACATTTATTTGTACAGTAGTAACTCATCTTAACTGGTGACGTTTACTACAGTATGATATACAGTAGAGCCGCGGTTATGTGGACCGAGGGTATCTCGGATAAGCAAAACCTCGGATAACACGGACTCTGTCAAAAATTGAGAGGGGAATGTTTTGTAAACTGGTGAAATCAATGAAAACGTAGTTAATGATGTGAAAAAAGTATGGGTATGCGGGATCCCGAAAATTAGGGAAATTTTCGGGAAAAAATAAATCCCGTACCGACATTAACCTTCGGGATCAGTTGTGATCCCGATTAACAATGGTCAGGAACATAAATAGTATTTCCTGATAATTTCCCGATAGCTTCGAGAAATTCCGCAAAAGAAAAAATTCCCCATAAGATTATCTTGCGTCAGTTCAGCGTTCAGCAATAACAAACAATAATGATTCCATTTAAATTGCTTCATCTAGTTTCAACACAGATCAATGAATCCAAGATAGGAACTTGGTGACAAATCGTCAATAAATTTCAAAGTAGAAATCTATGACGAGTGCGTAGAGTTTAGTCCTGATCCCGATCACGTTTACAGTATATGGTCCCGGTTGCATTACTTATTAGACTATTTTTTACAATATGATATTATGTTGTGTGATTATAAAACAATAAATTACGTATTGTTTTAGATTACTGAAATAAAACGTTAAAAACAAACTATGTCAACCCTTCGATGGATTTAAGACGTATATTATACAACTACAACCGGTAGATTACTATCGCGATCGCATTAGTACATAAGAATACCTTATACGTTATTTGACTGCTTGTCATATAATTCTATCTATTGACTATTTTTAGAATTATGTCAAAGTAGAAACTAAACGAATAACATTCTGATATTATTATCTTAATGCTCACAGATGGTTCTTTTTACTGGCTAAATGTGTAAGCTCTGAGGTCTTTGTCTTCATTGAAGTTCATTGTCTTCTCAGGCGTCTCTCATTTCAATTTCAGTGAAACGAGAAACATACGTATGTTTGTTCAGTGAAGCGTAGTTAGCCTATTTATCCAGTTATTATTTAGTTGTAAAAGTGAAATTTATGTTTTAGCTCAGTGAATTTTGAAGAACTGTGTAAAAAGTATAATGAATACAAGTGGTGAAAATGATAGGCCTAGTTCTAGCGCTACCGCTACCGGTAACATAAAGGAAAAGACAAAAGTTCCAGTTTGGGAACATTTTCAGATTATCTCTAAAGACAATGCAAAATGTAATTACTGCAAAAAATCTTTACAAACCAAATTTGGTAGTACGTCTGGTTTAATCAGACATATCAAATCTAGCCATCCCAACATTTTTAGTAAATTGCAAATTAATATTTCTAAACGGAATGAACAAAAAGCTACGAAAAAGACTGAGTGTTTAAAAACACAGGCTGTAAATACAATGTACAAGCATTTGGTAAATAGACCTTCAAATATATCTAGCCATGAGCATAAATCTATATGAAATTTAATTTCTGAAATGATCTGTACTATATCTACCATACGAATTTGTAGAAAGCTATGGTTTTAAAAAACTTATGGACCATGTTGCTCTTTCTTTTAAAATTCCAAGCCGAACTACATTTTCTCGGAATCTAATTCCAACATTGTATAATCAATGTAAGAATGAAGCGAAACAATCTTTAACAAAAGTAATTTTAGAAGGATTACCATCTTTGGCTTTCACCTGCGATTTGTGGACATCAAGAGCAAATGATAGCTTTATTTCCCTGACATGCCACTTTACCAACAACGACATGTCATTAGAAAGGATGACACTGGAAACATCATATTTTCCTAGTAGCCATACTGGAGATGCAATTTATGACAAGGTAAGAGACATAATTTAAAAGAGATTAACTAGGCCTAGCCTACAATAAGTTATTAGCGTATATCTTAAGTTATAATTTCTTTTAAATTTAAAGCCAAAAAATAAATAAGGCCTATAAATAAAAAGAGTGAAATGTTGGCGGAAGTTTACTATTCGACCCTAGGCTAACCTATGGTAACAGAAATGCAAGAATAATAATAAAAAAAACCTAAGAGGTTCTAACCTATAGTATTTAGTCACAGTATGTTTATCTGTATTCAACATTTAACATTAGAATATAAAACAACGTTGTTATCTGCATACATATTACGCTAGGGTCGAATAGTAAACTTACGCCGAAATGTTATCCTAGACGTGGCAAAAAGTACCTATGTACAAGCATTTTTTAAATGGAATTTTTGTATATCTATAGTAATAGGCTATTTAAATAAATCAATATTGGTTACATCATTTTATAGGCCAGACGGCGCAAGTTTACTATTCGACCCTAGGCTAACCTATAGCAACAGAAATGCAAGAATAATAATTTTAAAAAACCTAAAAATTCTAACCTATAGTATTTAGTCACAGTATGTTTACCTGTATTCAAAATTTAACAGTAGAATGTAAAAAAAGTCTGCAAAAATATTGGGCTAGCCTAGGGTCGAATAGTAAACTTATGCCGGCCAGTTCTTCCCTTTGATTTCTTTTATCTGATTCTCACTGGCTTTTACCAATTAATAGTTAAAGATTTTTATGAAAACCTTACATAGGCAGTTTCTATAATGGTGAAGAACACCTATTTGGAATCATATTTGCCTAGTTTTTTTTTTATCTAGTTTAAATAGGCTAGAATGTGGAATACACCTCCACGCCATATTCTAGTTTTTAGAAAACTAATTATTTTCTTTCATTAGCCTATTCACTAAATATTATATTTAAAACAATTAGGCTTCATTTTATGCCATTTTGAAAACATATTTTGTGTTTTTTTAAACTTTTTATTGAATAAAAACTAATTCTAGTTTTAGAAAACAAAATAGCCATTTATGTAAAACAACCCACGAAATTACACTTAAAGTGTTTTTTTGTGTAGGATATTTTATTCTTTATGAGATAATATAGTTTAGAAAGACTAATTTTTTCATTTGTAGGCTAACATATAAAAAATAAACTACAGAAATGTAAAAATTCAACTACACATCAATTTTCTCTGTACTTTTCTGAATAATAATAAGTTTGCTGACCAAATATTGTTTATTGTTATAGATATCAACAATGATGGAAAACTGGGATATTCCAAAACAGAAAATACCAATTTATATTGTAGCAGATAATGCCAGGAATATCCAGAATGCAATATCTCGTGATAAGTGGATTTCTGTACCTTGTTTCGCACACAGTTTACAACTGGCTATTTCAGATGCAAAGAAAGAAACAAATGGAGTGGCAGAAATTTGCAGTAAAGCAAGAGCTATTGTTGGACACTATGGGTAAGTTAAGCATTTATAACAAACATGATGTAGAAATTATTAGACGGTTGGGACATTGGATAGGGAAAACTTTACCCTAAATCTAAATTAACCTGTATTACGGTACTTGCAGCAGGTGGATAAAAATTTGAAGCAGGTTTAAGAACATGGTGGAACACCAAGTGCAATAGATTAGAGAAAAAGTAACTTTACCCTACCCAACCTAACCTGTACTACAATATTCCCAGACTTACAGTAATTTATAGTGCAGTAAAAAATTGTGTGTTGTATAAGAAAGTGTATCTGATTGGGTTTTAAGTAACAAAATTTACAAGCTATGCTTCTGAACCCTAAAAAATTGTTTTAAAAGCTTTTAACTTTACATAGTATAGTCTAATAAAATAAAAAATAGAGAAACATATTTCATGGATAACCTGAATTCAAACTTACCTAAATAAATAAGATAAATAATTTTATTTATTATATTTATTTTGCTATTGGTAACTTACATTGTTTAAAAAACAAATATGTTAGTTTCAATTACTTCTATTTTTATTTTAAAATTTCAGGAGAAGTCTATCAGCTACATCACGTCTACATAAAATTCAACAGGACTTGGGCAACAAAGAACATAAGTTGATTCAAGATGTAGAGACCATAGTGGAACTCCGAATACCTCATGTTGGAACGACTCTTGGAACAAAAAGAGGCTGTAAGTGCAGAGTTGGTTGCAAGTTCAGCCAATGTAGACAACTTAACCCAAAATGAGTGGAAAATGGTCAAATCAAAAAGTGAAATTTTAAAACCAGTTTACCAAGCAACTGTTGAAATATCCAGTGAATCACTCCCGACTATATCAACAGTTAACCCCATAGTGCATTTGATTGATAACCATTGCAAGACTTACATTCACGGAAATCAAGGACAACATTGTGCTGGATTAACTTTTGCTAGGTCACTAGTAAAAATCTTACTCAGCAGGTTTGCAAATGTGAGAAGTGATCCAACATACAGTTTAGCTATGTTTTTAGACCCTAGGTTTAAAGATATTGTTTTTTCTAATATTGAACAAATTCATTTAGCGTCCATTTTAGATAATAAAGTCTCCACTCTGTCTGCGAATAATTCTGATCTTTCAGTAGACCTAACTGACTACAACACAGTTGCCACAGAAGGGACTAATGGCAAGCGAGATTTTAGGTCAAGTTTTGATGTGATGGTAGAAGAAAGATCAAGTAGCAAAATTTCTGAAATAGGTACTGTAAAATCAGAGATTATGAAATAAAAGCAGTTGCCACCGATTAATCGAAAATGTAACCCTTGTTTATGGTGGAAAGACAATAGACAAATCTACCCAAATTTATTTACACTGACAAGAGAGTATTTAGGATTTCCGGCCACATCAGTAGCAAGTGAAAGAGTTTTATGTCATAACTGACTTGAGGCCTAATTTGACTCCAGAGCATGCAGAACAGCAAACATTTTTACATGATTATTTTTTAAATAAAAGTAAAAAGAATTCTTAAAAAAAGAAAATTAATTTCAAAAGTAAGTTTTTTATATGTTTAAATCATTTTTACTGGTGTATTCTTTTATATGTACGTTTTTTACTTTTTATATGTTTAAAATCTAATTTGTATTTTATATGTAATTCTAAAAATGTGTTTTTTTTACTTTGTGTAATGCTTAGGGTAAAAGGGTTTAAAGTTTGAAAATATTTATATTATTTTGTAACTGTAATTTTTCTTATTTCTATTATTGTTAAGTACTTTATTTTATGTAATTTTACAGCAAATTAATTTGTGGTTATGTAATTTTGATTTAATAATAATTTCAAACTTTTATTTGAGTGTAACATAACTAGAAAACTCAAACATCTGTTTTTAAAAATGTTCTGTATTTAGAATATGTCCTTTTATTAATAATCCTATCTTATAAATAAAATATGTTGAATAACAACTTTTGATTACTATTA
>JAGFPH010001646.1:123562-135488 GCA_018207615.1 Philaenus spumarius
CAAATTAATTTGTGGTTATGTAATTTTGATTTAATAATTTCAAACTTTTATTTGAGTGTAACATAACTAGAAAACTCAAACATCAATTTTTTAATTTTTCTGTATTTAGAATATGTACTTTTATTAATAATCTTATCTTATAAATAAAATATGTTGAATAACAACTTTTGATTACTATTATCTCTTATTGAAAACCAAATTTTAACAGTCTTTATCCTTTCCATATCAAATATCAAGGTGCCAAAGGAAATCTATTATGTCATTTAGATTACAAGGTAGGTGAGTTAAAAATAAATGGGTAGCCTACATACTTAATAAATATAGCAAAATTATTTACTTAATGTTTACTTCCTATTTCAAAATAAATATAAAATCAAAATGCAAAGTTCTTACTTTTTAATTCCAAGTAGAAAATACCTAGTGCTTAGGTATCTAATTACACTTAAAGATAATTGTTACCGTCCCGAAAACATTACCTAAATGCCACGGTGAAATTTTTTTTTCTAAATCCCGTCCCGATCAATTCCTGAATTCAGTTTTTTCTTTTCCCGAAACTATCCCAAATTTTTTTTAATTCCCGCTCTGGTACCAAAATACGGGATTATTTTTATTCCCGATCCCGTCCCGAAGTGAATAACGTAATCCCGAACACCCTTAGAAAAAAGGCATCTACTGTATATCAAATGAAAAACAAAAGTCCAAATAAAAATAAAATACAAAGTGATAAAAAGACATACATAGGCTACAGTACATGTTCCAGATAAAATAATTATTACTTAAAGAAGTCCATAAGTGCTTTCTGTTTAACGGAACTCACTCGCTTGTGCGCTGTATCTATTTTTACACTAACACTGATTTTAACTGGTTTACACTGCACAGTGCCATAACACAGTGAGTTTGAGTTTTATTGAACAACGTGACATTTAGTGAAAAAGCATTAGCAAAATTGTATTGATGATTAGCAAAAGCATTGAAATTACTGTATTGTACAGTACAGGCAGTCGTTATAGGCGGCCCCGCTTTACGTGATTTCGCTTTTACGTGGTAAAAAAAGTCCTTGAAAGGTTTTGTATTTGAGCTGAGTTGTTTGGAGTGTAGGCTACAGTTGATAATTTTATAAGTTATTTTCGCTCTGTCATCTCACTCTCCCCTCAAGGTCAGTGCTCTTATAACGGTACCCCTACCCACTCCTACTTGCTCTGTCATTGTCTGGGTTTGTCTATGTTTACAACTTAGTCAAATCAAGCTATCGTTCGCTGTCTGTAGCGAAAATATTGGTCTCGAGTGATAAGCTAAAATGTAGTAAAAAACTTAATTTCTTTCAAAATATTTTACTGTAATTTTAATTTGGTTAAAACTATTCTACTATACAGTATTTATTTTTTTAACTTAATTTACTCAATTTATTTATATGTGTGAAATGTAAAGCATCTATACTATATGTACACAATTTTCATTTACTGTATTGTTTGTACAGAATTTAGTCATTTGATTTTGTTCAGAATTTAGTCACTAAAATTAATTTGAAAAACAAAACCGTTTGTTTTAATTACTAAAATTTATTTTAATGTAAGCCTACTTGATCAATATTAAGCTGTGAGACGTTCTATTTTTGGCTATCGCGTCAGTCCATAAATAGTCACTGTTATACATGGTTTCGTTTTACGCGACACTTTGCCGGAACGCATCTATTGTGCATAATGAGGACTACAGTAACTGTATTTAAAAATGATTAAAAACTGTGCTTCTTATTTACCGCAACCCTTTTTGATGAAACCGTATGTGACTAATACAGCAGAGTCCCGCTATTCCGAACTAATTGGGACCGAACACGGTTCGGTTTAGCGGGAATTCGGAATAGGCGGATTTCATGAATAATATCAATGTTAAGGCGTAAATTAAGTGCGCAGAAATCTGCTAGTGTCTGTTCTATACAGCGTTGATCGGTTCGGAGGAAAGCGAGGAGGTGAACGCTCAAACTGAACTCATATCACACGTAGACACGGTAAATGCTCTTGACCTCGCTCTATTAGTAATAATGTAGGTTTACATCATCAGGGGTTGCAGTCTGTAGGTTAGTACCGCATTATCTTGAAAAAAGATTGAGAAAAACAAATTCCTTCGAGATAATGAAAACTAAAAAGAAAAACGGATGAAAGCAACTGGCAGGTCATGGCAACAACACTACTAATACCTAGCTGTTGTATCTAATATTTCCTTCTTTCTCAAGGATCCCGTATCCTTTTCACCGGACGCTTGTTGCCACAGCTTCCTTCCCGCAAAACGGATGGAAACCGTGAAGGAAAAAAATTAGCTTTCATTTCAATTTGATTTCAGGCGTTTTCATCAAGCTTAGGCTTTATGTATGTCTCTATTTAACTTATTTGTATAACAATAAATGTACGTTTTTTCATGAACGTCTTTTTAATTTCTCCTGTTTTTATATTTTAAAAAATCTGTATTTTTTCTGAACTCTGTTTGGAATAGGAGGACTCTACTGTATAAGTATAGTACAGTAGACTTGCCGCTATATGCGGATTTCACTTTGAGCGGTTACTTTAACCCTCCAAGTGCTAACGTCGTATATGCGATGTATAAAAGTCGCGTTACGGTGCTAACATCGCATATGCAACGTTTGCGCAACACATTTTGTAAATGTGTACAATGCCGCTATTTTTTAATACAATCGGATACTTCTATGTATGTTTGTGTTTGGAAAGCGATATCGACTCAAACAAACCTTCGGCAGAATTGTCAAATCAACTATCTAGTCGTGTAGTACGCATACATAGACGCTCGGAACTTGGATTTTGTTTGTTTACCCATTAGTTGATGTAAATGTTTATTTATTTTTGAAGTAATTATGAGTGAACTTAGCAATTTAAGTGCTATTAAAGGTGTATTTGAAAATAGTGATTTTTAGAGACTTTCATGGAAATGGAACTGGGTGTTGAACATATTGAAATATATCAGAAGGCAAATGTGGACCAAATACTTAAGAATAAAGTCATCAACGCCCAATCATCCTTTACGCCGCGTGATAAATGCAAGCAGTAACATCAGAAACTCATTCACAATTCATAAGTCAAATTTCATAAGTCAAATTAGGTCCATGGCCTCCATGTTAACTTGTGGCGTTCCTGAAACCATCCCAGTGACATACGACGACAGACCAGGCATATGGGATGGAGTGGAAATTGTAATGGAACTACCAAACCGGCTAACGAAAAACAACCACCCGGCAGTCTTGAAAAGTGAAGCATTGTCCATGATAAATGAGCTTTATGATCGCCATATCAAGATATTCACCGATGGCTCAGTGGACATTGAAGGAAAAGTTGCGGGTGCCGGTTACTTCAATGAAACAACTGGTGATAGGCACTACGTGCCAGCAAACTCACTGTCCAGTATGGACACAGAATTACTAGCTATAAATGCAGCGCTTACAAGTTTTTTATCGTTGAAAATATCGCAGGTGTGTGTCTTAACCCTCCCAGTGGCAGACTGCCCAAAGTGACGTTCTCTCAGGCGCAAGATACAGCTATTTCGACAATTAGCGAGAATTTGCATATATTTGCATAAGCGATAATTTAACACACTTAGAATCATCCAATCGCAATAAAACTGGCACCATTGGAAAGAAAATGAATCAAACTTTAATTTTTGTATTTACAACTTTTTCATAAAACGTATATTTACATACGTAATCATCGTTTTAAAATATGCAAATCTGTCTACAGCTCTTTCCGTGCACGAATTGCATACAATAGTACTGTTATTTCCCACTTCTTCAACGTTTAAGACAGTCTACACTAATATTTCTTTGGGAATTATAACGATACCATTCTATTCGTCATGATTTTAACTTTCTGTTGGTGTCTTCCAATCAGATGTCACTGTAAAATTACTATTTTATTGAAGAATTACTGTAAACCCTTGCGATTGGACAGTCTCTCAACCAATAAACAGGCCATTTGTCAATCGATATTGGGAAGGCAGTGCCTTATGTTTTGACAGATTTCTTTACACGATTTTGTAGAGCGAAGTCTGGAGTTTGAAACGGTGGTAAGTAATCCAGAAATAACCGGTTTTATGTCTGTCTAGTCGACAGTTGAAATGTCAGTTCTAGTGAGAAAGTCAAGCGCGTGGGTTCTCACGTTATACAAATGGGGACCTATATGCAGCGTGTAGGGTAGCGGCTTTTCATTAGATTGATATCATTTTGTTATTCAAATAAATATAACTCAAACACTTTTATGAACTAAGGAAAGACGAGTATACCGTTATTTTCTTTGATTTATCCTCTACACTTTGTTATAATAATATTTCATTTTTGGGCAAAGCATATACAGGGTGTCTAGTGATATGACCTTTTGAAATTCCCTGACTTTTCCCTGACATTTCCCTGACTAAATAACTTTTTCCCTGACCAAGTTTAGAAAAAGCACAAACAAAAACCAAATCAATCAAACTATATTGGTGAGCAAATAAATTTTTAGGGAATTAATTAAATATTTAATTAAACACGGTAATATTATAAAAGTCAATATTTAATGCTATCTATGTTAATGTACCAACCACCAGCAGTTGCAAATTACGCATTTATGACTATAAATATTGAATTAAACAATGAATTACTCAAATTATATATTATTAGGGCCTATATTATAACAAAAGAAATAACTTCGAAAATTGGTTTTTGTAATCCAGCTACCAGTACAGATTTGCATTGAATATTTAATAAATTGATTCAAAGATACCCAAATTCAAAAACATTTAATAATAAAACTAACATTTTTAGAAATAGCACGTTAGAGAAAGGTTTCAAAGTCATATCAAGGCAAGTGCATTGGAACAAGCTGCCACAATCACTCGCTTAACTTGCCGATAATTGTTTTTACATATCAGAAAACATAGTTTTCTTATTGATTAATTTAGAAGTTCATCTTATCTTTAATGTTTATTTTCTCAATTAAAATTTGTATTAATCTATGATTTTAAATAGTTATTTTTAACTATTTTCCTTAGAAATGTTATTTTTCCCTGACCTTAATCAAAATTCCCTGACTTTTCCCTGATTTTTCCAGAAAAGTCAAATTCCCTGACTTTTCCAGGTTTTCCCTATTTTCCCTGTTGCTAGACACCCTGATATATTAGTAAATGACGTTACAATCTAGGCCTAGGTTTGTTACCAGTCGTGTACTTGGAACATAAAAACTGTTTTTTTCAAAATAAAAAATTTGAAATTGATAAATGTTTTTATACAGTTATATTTAGAACTAAATTACGAAACTTTTTTACGCTTACGAAAAAAATACAAAAAATGTTTACTACTTGTTATGTAGGCTTAAAGTTGAACTTTTTCCTTTCGTTACTGAACATTTTTTGTTTCTTGAGCTAATAACTTTTACAATTTCAAAATAAACTAATTTTTAGTGGCATATTTGAATTCTTTGAAGTTTCTTCTACAAAAAAGGTATTGAACACTTTTGGATTAGGGTTCATTTACTATTTTTAGCGAATTTTTAAAAATATGCATGCAAAACGCTAAAAACAGGCTTTTCAATTTTAGCTTTAACCATGCCACTTGGAGGGTTAATGGACTCCAGAAGTGCTCTGCAGGCTATCTTGAACCCCGAACCTATGGCATATGCTTTTCGTATCTTGGAAATTAGACGCCTGCTTCGTGAACTACAGAGCCATAGATGTGAAATTACTTTGCAGTGGGTATCATCGCATTGTGACGTATACGGAAATAAGGTTGCGGACCAAATAGCGAAACCAGCCTCTAAAATGCAGCCTACAGATGAGAAGAAGGTTTCATTGCTTCACTGTAGGAACCAAAGCAACAGATATTTTTATGAAGCCTGGTCGGACAAATGGAATCAGTCAACCGTTGGGAGACACCTGCACAAAATTCAACCCCTACCAACTGACGGGAACTTATATAAAGGGGCGCAAAGACAACTAGCATCTTTCACAGCAAGAGCTAGAATCTGTCACATAGTGACGCAGAAATACCTATTCCGCTTCAACCTTACCGATTCGTCGCACTGTGCATTATGCCAAGACGGTGAAGAGGATCTGGAGCACATTCTTCTGCGTTGCAGCTATCCTATTCTTTCACGTGATCTACTAAGAGCAGAAGTCAACGATTTTGAGGACATCCTTAAAAACAAAAAACATTGGCAGCTTGCTTGTGCTGCGTACATTGGACACCGGGCCATCGGTTACGATTGATGCTGGAAGCCCGTACTAAGAAGTAAGAAGTTATTATTATTATTAGTCAGCACTTGGAGGGTTAACGGATGTGTCTTCCTCAAACCAAACTTTTGACTACCTCCATTAACACGGAATTCGATTAGTCGAGGCTCGTAAAACTGCAGCTCTACTGTATTTACATAACACTAAAATTTAAACATTTTTAATGAAATTAAAGTAAAATATTTTGTAAATTTATAACGATACAACCAACCGAGTGGTTAAAGTCTTTATTGACATTAAAATAGGGGTTTGTATATGGATTCATGGGAGGAGTTTGCTATATAAAGAGCCTCCAAAACTGAAAAACAGTATTTGTTGAATAACAAGGTATCGTTCCAATCTAATATAGTATTTGACACCATAATCGACTTGGAGAATAGTAAAAAGGCGGTTTCCATTTGCCAACCGCAACAGGTCCATCCACCATCCCCTGCACATCTGTTTAAAGATAACTCAGTAGTTAGTTAACCAGCGCCTAGGCAACATGTACGTAGTTCATGTCGTAATTTGTGTTTCGTGTACTGTGTTTTTGTGTATAACTAATTATTGTGTTTTCGACAACCTCACTAGTGAGAGAAAAGTGATTTTAAATGTGTTTTTTTGTATGTGATATTTGTGACCGGAAGATGGGATAATCCTGAAACTGCAGTAGTCACAACAAATAATCAAGGATTGGATCGACAGTGTAACGGGTAATATATACCTATTTCAATATTTTTGTTATCATTCCAATCCGGGAGCTTACATAATGAAATTGAGGGGTTTGTTCATAAAAATTACTTCAGCTTCAAAGGGAGCCTTCAAACTTGTAACAATTTAGAAATGACTAATTTTCAAATTTTGAAGACGGTAACAATGTTACCAAACAGCACAGTAAACCGTTCAATATAAAGGGTTTAATGAAAAATCTACATCAACATGCTCCTGAGGTTAATAAAATCGCAATGCCTACGGTTTTCAACTTCAATGACTCCCCAAGGATAAAGACGACCTCAAACTTTCTTTCCTTTCACTTTAACGTATAGGGTTTAATTGATAAATAATTACAAAACCTACATCAACATGTTTCTGAGTTTGATAAAGTCACAATGCTCCGGGTTTTCAACTTCAACGACTCCCCAAGGATAAAGGCGACCTCGTACTTTCTTTCCTTTCACTTCTAGTAAAGTATTAGCACCACACACTGCAAATGGCACTGCTTCCTTCAACTGTTTAACCTACGACAAAACATTAGAGTTGTAAATAATTTACAAATATCTTATATAAATTTATCATATGCAAGGAAGTTAGTTGTATGTGAGCATATTGCAATCATATAATGAAATAACTAGAGATGGACTATAGATAGATTGGTACTTGATACAGTAAAACCCCGATTAACCGAACTCAGGTTAACCAAAACCGAGGTTATCCGAAACGCCTCCGAAAATCGGAAATCCAAAAATAATAGCCCTATTGTATCTACAAAATTTGATTATAGTTTGTCCAAACAGCCGTGCGCTCTGAACCATAAAATCAACCTTCGCTCCCACACGCGCAGACAAACTCATACGGCCTACCTGCTTAATGGTTCTCCTATGAATCACCAACTAGCCCTTGTGCTACAAAATCACATTTTTCTGACAGTTAACTTTACTTAATTTTTACTCTAACTATTGAACTCTAAATATTATTCTTCACAAAATGAATCCAAACATGGTACAATTAATTGTGACAACTCTAAGCGGTTTTACGGTCAGTAGGTTACAAAATCATAAATTTGACTTCATAAAAATGGTTATTGACATTTTATTTGATTTAACACGATCATAATAACATACATAATTACAGTAATTCTAGTAGTGATTTCAAATGTTTCAAAAACTCAGAATCAATATAACAGTGAACTAAGGGAAAAATAATTACAAATTCATTTTGCAATGTTACTGTACAATAACTAATAAATCAATAAAATAATATTGTATTATAAAACTAACACAAGCATATTTACATAACCATCCTATGTTAAGAAGGCCTCTTATAAGTGTCTTCTAAAATTTCAAACGTACACATTTCCTAAAATTTCCTCTGTTGCGTCTTTCATCTGTATTTAAATTTTCCAATTTCTTAATAGGACAGGGCTATTGTTTTTGTCATTTTTGTTTACTACCGTCTTGTTTGGAAATTTATTTAGCTTCATTTTAAGTTCACTTCCGTATTGGCATAGTAAGTTACATTTTTATAAAAATAGTTTTTTGGCTTAATATTGGATGGCGGAGTAAATATGCTTGTGATAATTTTACTCTTAGTATACATTCCTTGTTGCATTGACTCTGATTTATTTTTTGGTATACGTTGGAATTTTAAGAAGACACTTTCAAGAAGCCTCCTCTCCTTTACTTTAGATATTGTTAAGTAAAAATGCTTGTGTTAGTTTTATAATATTATTGTACAGTAACATTGCAAAATGAATTTGTAATTATTTTTATTTTACCCTTAGTTCACTATTAAATTGAATCTGATTTTTTAGTTTCTTTGTTTTTGCATACGTTTGAAATCACTACTGTAGTTATGTATGTTATTGTGATCGTGCTAATTCAAATAAAACGTCAATAACCATTTTTATGAAGTCAAATTTATGATTTTGTAACTTACTGACCTAAAACCGCTTAGGGTTGTCACAATTGTACCATGTTTGGACTCATTTTGCGAGGCATAATATTTAGAGTTCAGTAATTAAAGTAAAAATTAAGTAAAGTTAACAGTTAGAAAAATGTTATTTTGTAGCACAAGGGTTAGTTGGTAATTCATAGGGGACCATTAAGCAGGTAGGCGGTATGAGTGTGTGGGAGCGAGGGTCGATTTTATGGTTCAGAGCGCATGACTGTTTGAACAAACTATAAAAAACTAATCAAAATTAAAAATCAAATATTAGACTTACCGTCTTCAATATTCCACTTGTTCGTCGTTTAGAACGACGGCCGTTTCGGTTATTCAACCATTTTCAAGTTCATTCGGTTTCCCTTCGTCAATTTTGAACACTTAAATAAATAAACATGAAAACACTTAATACAAAACATTTACACGTACACACGAGTTAAAATTGTTCCTGAATTACATCATCAATGAACCGCACCGTGCGGTGTCTTAAACATTACTTTTATTTGTTTTTGCCATTCCGAATACTGTTAATTGATAAAATCAAATATTAGACTTACCGTCTTCAATATTCCACTTGTTCGTCATTCTCAAGTGGAATATTGAAGACGGTAAGTCTAAAATTTGATTTTATCAATTAACAGTATTCGGAATGGCGAAAACAAATAATAATGACAAAATTAAAACCTTCTTCTACAACTTGAACATCTATTAGAAATTAAGTAGCGGCTTTAACCCTCTAAGCGGCAATGTTAAATTTTTTTGGATTTTCATCGTTTGCAAGATAGTAATTGTATCCCAATCCAAAAGTGTTCCATAGATTTTTATAGAAAAAGGTCAAAGGAATTCATATATGCAACTAAAAAATGGATTGATGTAAAATTATAAAAGTTATTATCTCAGCAAGAAAAAATGTCCGGTAACTGGGAAAAAACTAAACTTTAGGCCTACATAAAAAATAGTAAAAATGTTTTGTAATTTTTTTCATAAATGTAAAATTTTTTTGTGATTTAGTTCTAAATAGAACTGTATAAAAATATTTATCAATTTCAAATTTCTTATTTTGAAAACACCAGTTTTTATGTTCCTACTACAAGACTGCTAACAAAACTAGGCCTAGTTTGAATAGTAATTTAGGAATCCTTTGCCCAAAAATGAAATATTATAAGAAAGTGTAGAGAATAAATCAAAGAATTGAACTGTATACTTGTAAATTACTATTTCATAATAGTATTCGATTTAGTTTTACTTTAATCACAGAATTAGATCAAAAAAATTAAAACCTATCACAGACGCATCAAATACGACGTTCTGTGTGAAAAACCGTTGGAAGTGCTACTTTGGGAGCATGAGAAAGTCGAGTTTTGAATTTTCCTATTTGTTAGCATTTCTCAGCACTGTACGAACAAAACCGTTAGAGTAAATATGGTTTGCTTTACACCAAACAAAGGATTGAACTTTGATCTTTAAATAGATATAAACAAGCCAATTCAAATAATTCAAATTCTAAGAGATATCTCAAAAGCAAAATGTGCTATTTTATTGGTTGAAATCTGTCCAATTGCAAAGGTTTACAGACAATTCCATATCTTTGGAACTATACAAGTGACTTTTGATTGGATGGCAGTTTTAGAAAGTAAAAATCTTGACGAATCCAAAGGTATCTCTTTCGATGTGATTTATTCGCACGACGTTGGCTTTTCAGAAAACTAATATTTCAAAACTATGATTACATATGTAAATATACGTTTTAGAAAGAAATGTTAAATACAAAAATTAAAGTTTGAAACATTTCCTTTACAATGGTATTAGTTTTATTGAGATTTGATAATTTTTAGTGGGTGAAATAATCAAATCAATCAGACCTTACCGTTGTGCCGACTCAGCCTGCTAAGACGATACTATAGTGCCTTCTGCCGCTTAGAGGGTTAAAAAAAATGTGCCAATGTCAAACTTTGAATTCAGTTTTCTCAGAACTCGAAAATTTTAGAAGACTCCCTTTCCTTTGATGTCAGGCCGCCTATTTTCTCCCTCCTCAGAATCAATCCGCGAAATAAACAAACTGCTGTACTGTATTTCTTTTCGCACGTTTATTTAGTGAGTCAACGCCGGCTGATGTCCTAATGAAAAATGGCGGGACATCGCTGCTCGAAAACGTTTGGAGGGGTGCAAGAAACGAACAAAAATTAATGAGTTTTTTTAATGAGTAATTCATATGCTACAAACTATTAAGTACAGAATACTGTATATTGAGATTGATGTACCGTAATCCTAAAAATGTAATTTTAACTTAATTAAAGAACATAAGTGTAGCCTACAAAGAGATTTTTGAATTTGTTTGACCTTCGAAACTGTAGTGTTAGATGTTCATGGCTTAACCCAAAAAATTGTTATCCGAAACGCCCCCCCCCCCCCCCCTTTAGTTCGGTTAACCGGAGTTTTACTGTACTTGTACCTGATACTTTTGCAGGGTGTCTAGCAAATTTCCCATATAAAATTCCCGACTTTTTCCCGAATATTTTGTCGAAACCAAGTTTATATATTTATGGCTTATCAACACTACAAATACGCTCGTTCGGACAACAAGGGCTGGTTCGCACGACCGACACGCGGCAATTCGGCAGTTGCGTCCAGCGGAAGCATTTAATTTTAAATCGGAGTTAGTATGAGATCGGCGCTCACGAGCGACAGCGTCACCGCCGCGTCCACATGAATTGCACGCCATTTTTGTAAAAACACGGCGGTCACGCTGTCGCTCGGCGTCTTGTCGGTACATTAAATTAGATAAAGCAGTTCTAACGCGCAGCGAACGACTGTAGCTCCGTTTAGCAATTGCCGAGGGTGGTGATTTGTTCTGTGAAGTCCAAAATTATTGTTTCCCGGTAGGAAGAATACGACGACCGAATAATATTATTAGCGTCAATTTTTAAAAACGCCGGCATTAAAACGCAATGTAATATATAACAGCGTATTTCCGCAAAAAAATCGATGCCCGAAAACCATTTGTGCCAATTTTATCAACTAC
>JAGFPH010001646.1:135498-176057 GCA_018207615.1 Philaenus spumarius
AAATACAATGACTAATGTACGCAAAAGAATACGACGCCCGAATATTATTTGCGTTAATTTTATAAAACGCCAGCATTAGAACGCAATGTAATATACAACAGCGTATTTCGGCAAAAAAATCGATGCCCAAATACAAATTGTGCCATTTTATCAACTACCATTGTTCAAATACTATTTAAAATACAATGACGAATGTCCGCAAAGAATACGATGTCTGAATATTATTAGCGCTAATTTTATAAAACGCAATGTAATATAGGGTACAATAGCGTATGTCCGCGAAAAAAAACGATGCTCGAATACAATTTATGAACTACTATTGTTGAAATATTATTTAAAATACAATGATGAATGTCCGCAATGAATTCGACTCCAGAATATTATTAGCGCTAATTTTATAAAACGCAATGTACAACAGTGCATACAACTGTGGGTACAACAGTGTATGTTCGCGAAAAAAAACGATGCTCGAATACAATTTATGAACTACTATTGTTGAAATATTATTTAAAATACAATGATGAATGTCCGCAAAGAATGCGACTTCCGAATATTATAGCGCTAATTTTATAAAACGACGTCATTAAAACTCAATTTAATATAAAACAGCGTGTCAGCGAAAAAACCTATACTCACGAGAACAATAATTTTTTCTTGTTTCTATAAAATACCAGAGTTAAAACTTAATTTAATATACAACCGCTAAGGTCCGCCGAAAAGGTTATATAGATAACACTTGTAAAATTCGGAAAAGCAGAAATTAAATGTCGTTATTTGCAGGAACGAGTAACAAGTAAAACAAAGGCAATTGTCGGGACTCCCACGGAAAACATAAATCACGGGCAACGTAAATCCCGAAAATGTCCAAAATGTTTTACCCGAACTAAAACAAATATAATTACGGTATTATACTTTAGTTACCGATCTATACAATTTGTAACTTTTCGTCACAGTAGGCACCCTAATTCTATAAATAGACACGTAAGAAACGAATCCATAAGTGGTTGACCTTGAGCCTACTTTACCTTTATCTGTAGTACAAATAACTAAGTCCATGAATAGTTGAATTCAAATAAAACAAGAAGTGTTTAATTAACAATGATATAAACTAAACTGAACATCTCTCGATATCGAGTTTCGGCTATTGACTCTCTCGATATCGATAAAGAAAAAAAAAGTATGGGTGGTATCGTAAATCAACCCATCACTGCAATGGGAGTTATTATAGATGGGTTTACGGCGACCTATTTTGAGTACTTGTGCGAGAGAGAATGAGATAGTAGCGAGGGAGGGCACACTACTTCCCCTTCCCCCTCGCACTACCACTTTGTCTTGTCACTTTCCCGTAATGTGGCAAACTAAACCGGGCACCTTACTGCATAGTTTTTTCTCACCGGTTGGCATTTTTTTCTTGACTAATATTTGCTTATTACCAGCCATGTTCCTTACAATGTCCACTCGCGTTATTATTAATTATTGAACGATAATACAATGATTAAGTTAATTACATACAATTACAATAAAACAATGTTAACGGGAATATTAAAAGAATATTGTAACTACAGGCATATAAATCATATTTTATTACAGAAATTAATGTTAATATAATGTTGACCCATTGTTACTTTGTGTAATTAGAAAACAACTCTTTTCACAAAGCCGAGTACTAGAACTGTAGTCTGTTAGAAGATAGTCTCAAATTCACTCGGCCCCACCCCTTCTCTCTTTCCTCCACGCTCTTCAAGGTTTGTCGTCATGAGTCATCTCGGTCTTTCACGAAGCTGCTAGCAAGTTGCAACAGTTTTTTAATTTCAAATACTGTAGTTAAAAAACACATTAACGTGACTCAAAACTTCTTTTATTTTCTTGTGATAATTTCATTCTATAGTAATTTAAAAATGTTTAGATTTTTAAAGATTTGACAACGAAATTCACGGCTTCTTATTCACGGTTTTTTCACGGTACACGAAATTCACGGTTGAGTGGGCACCCGGACAGTACAATATGCATACTGTTTATTCTTTCTTTCTTAAAGTGTTTAACACGGACATAAAAAAATGTGAACTGTTCGAAGGGTTCGTTCGTGTGAACGTATGAACAAATTCACCGTAATGTCATACCTAAAAATATAGTAATTTAACTACTTTGAATTATTTAATCATTGCGCATGCGCCCCCAACCACCAACCCGTTGGCATGGTAACGGCCGTCTCGACTTTCAAGAATAATGTACAATAGCCCATATACCTGCTCTGCTTAGCTTCATTTTCATACGCCAAATTGGATTGCTATTAGTTTCGGTTGTGTTGAGAATATTTCAATGTACCTAAAAATTGTTTTAAACAATTTTATTAATTTTCCCGACTTTAAAAAAAATTATATGTTAATTCCCGACTTTTCCCGACTGTTTTTCATTTCTATGTTAATTCCCGACTTTCCCGACTGCTAGACACCCTGTTTTGGCATGGCCGGGGAACGGAACACTTAGGAAGTCTTAAAAATTTTAAATGTAAGCCTTAGTCATCTTCATATAAAGAAGTTATACATTCTTTGTTAGTACGACACAAAAGTGCAACCCCGATTGCAAAATAACGATCCAATCAGAAATTACAGCTTCTCAAAGATGTTATTATGTAACTAATGGTTCTTAATACCTGCTTGCAGCTTTCAGTAAATGAAAAAAACAAACAAAAATACTTCATCATTGATTGTGGCACAAAATTGTTTTTTGGCAAAAAGGCCTAGTCCAAAACTGAATAAAAATAAAACTTGCTTAATGCAGTTCAGTAGTAAACAATTAAGAGAAAATTTCAATTGATCATTTAGAACCAAGTACAGACTCGTCAACATTTCTGGGAGTGGTAATTGATGAAAACATAAAAGAAATCTCATATTACATTTATTTCAAATAAACTTAATTCGGCTTTTTTCATACTACGTACTATTTCACGTATTTCCAGTCCAGATGCAATTAAAACAGTATATTTTGCATATGTGTATGTACTTTCACATCAGATATGGTGTTGCTCTTTGGGGGAACTCTGTAGAGTGGAAAAATTTGTTCTATTCAAAAAAGAATTATAAGAATAATTCGTAATTTAAAAGGTACGCAATCTTGCAGAAGTTCAATTACAAAATTAAATTTGTTAACTCTTCCCTGTATATACATCCTGCTCTTTAGAAGCAATTATATGGGTGTCGATCAGTACAAACATGGGTATTCCATGAGACGGCAAATGCTTCAATATCTACAATACATAAAGTTGTTCGAGGACGGGATGCGCTATTCTGGTCTCAAATTGTACAACAGGTTGCCACACAATATAAAGGAAGTGCCTTGCATTAAAAACTTTGCTTGTAAAGCGGACATTTAACTCGGTGGAGGAGTACCTTAGGTTTTAAATAGATTATATAGTTTTTTTATGTTTATTTGTAAGATGTGAAATAGTTTTGTATGTTTTATTTATATTACTTGTATTATATTCTGCATATTATATTCTTATCATTTGCACTATGTATGTTGTATATATGACAACTCAAATTTTTAGTCAATTTGTTCACCGAATAAGGCTAATATGTTTTTTATCAAATCAAAGAATCTTTGCATTTGCAGCATACCTAAATCTCCTCAAAAAAATAAAAAAAGGAATACTGTACATTGGTATGCTTGCTAAAACATGCCAGAACCAATTTTCCCACTCAAGCCCGGTTTACACGCTACGGTAAATCGTAAGAATTTATCGTTACAATAAATCGAAAGTGTTAGTAATGTTTACATGCAACGATTTCTTGTCCAATCTTCGTTGACAAACATTTAACTTTTGATAACTATAAACTTTTTTTTCTTATAATCCGTACGCAATGCATTCATTTTTTTAAGAACAGTGTTTCTGTCTGCCAACGGATCAAACTCCTTGTTATTTTGAACTAGCGCTATGTACACAAGGTCTTTTTTATTCTTGTTGGAGTATTCTTTGCTCTTAATGAGCCACAAGCCGGTAAAACACCGATATAGTTAAATAAATTCAGACAAGAAAACTCGAGAAATTTGAGCTGCCATCCTATCAATTGAATAAAAACAACACAAGGTAAAAAAACACGTAAAATGGAATCAACGAACTAGTGCGACAACCTTTCTGGTGAACGGCCCATGCAAACTGAGTCAAATCCTAGCTATAAATGGGTGCTACTGTTTACACGTTCCAATTTATCATTACGATTCGCAGAATTGATGCCGGCCAGTACCAACCATCCAATCGAATTCCAATAAATCGCTACAATCTCCTGTTTACACGCTACGATACATTGTAACGATTCGATTGTTACAATTTATCGTAGCGTGTAAACAGGGCTTTACTCAGTCTATATGGTCTTACCATTTCAGTCCTTTGTTAGGGTTACCTCCAATAACCCCACCCCTCAAGTTGCTTTTCAATATAAAACAAAGTGTGTATAACTGGTGATTGAATAAGATGTATAAACATTGTTTAAACTTATTTAATTCATTGAGGTTATGTTTAAAATAAATGACTTACTTGTTCCTTGTACTCTTCATCTTCATCGCTATCACAGTCAGGCAAAGGGTAAATTTTGATTTCATGTTTTTCTATCTCTCCCATTATCTATAAAAAGATAACATTAACAACACTGTAAGACTGAATGACATACACAATCGTTTGCAAATGGAGTAACTCAATATACAACACAAATATGTTTCTTTTTTACGCCCCATTAATACAGGGGTTTTCAAAATGAATATCAGGATTTTAAGGCTTTGTTGTATTTATCTTACAATTATAAATAATACATCAAATGAAAGAGCAACGCAAACAGTTTTGTTGGTACACCTGTGTGCATGCATTGTTTCCTCTGTCCGTTAGAAAACGCTAGTAGTAAATATTTTCTGGATCGTGTCGTTTTCAGTGATGAATCAAAATTTCACAAGTGGACATGTGAGCACTCATAATGGGTGAAGCGATTAAAACGTAGGTGATGCTATCACTCTGGAATTTTGGAGTTGTACCTTCATTTAGAGTGATTAAAAGGTAGTTACAACCACCCCCATAGTTGTATCTCGGTTTTTCCAGACTGGTAGTTATAACTTCACTTTAAATGTGATAAAAGAGAAGCCATAGCTATTTACTTGTAGTTATAACTTCATTATTTTGGAGTCTGAAAAGGGGTACACTCCATTTTTGTCAGTTGTTAGACAGCTTCACTATGGCGATGTTTATGCATGGAAGAGAGAGAAGGGTCTATGACGAAAGAAGGATTTCGAATAAATGCAAGGAGCTGATGCGTTTCGAGAATGTTAATATAGATTTTTTAACATCAGAATTTCTGCAGCCTAGTGAAGAAACTAGAGGAAAAGCACTATCTCCAAGACAGCAAATGGAAATATTTTTGCGTTGTACTGCTGACCCAGGATTCCAAAGTGGAGTAGAAGAGGACTTTGGAGTGGACCGCTCAACGGTACGTAAAAATATAAATTATGTGATGGATTGTATTTTAGAAAAAAAGAACAACTGAATTACATTTCCCAGTAAAGTTCAAATAAATAGTGGCAAATACGCTTTAATATACCAACTGTTGTGGGTGCATTAGACTGTACTCAAATTGAAATAATTGAGAGACCATCAATGTTTGGTGATGAGTATGTTAACCGTAAAGGTTATGTCAATATCAATGACCAGGGAACATGTGACGCAGAAGAAAAGTTCACAAGCATTTGCGCTGAGTGGCCGGGTTCAGTCAGCGCATCGCTGACAGAACCCTAGACTCAGAATATGGAGGAGTGCAGTATGATGGGACGTATATCGCAGTATGATTGCTCTGCTTGTTTGTCTGGTGATTCCGGCTATGGTATACTTCCATGGCTAATCACTCCCTTCAAGTCACCACAAAACAATATGGAAAATCGATTTAATCATAAGCATGCACAAGAAAGGGTCATATTATAACGAATGTTTGGACAACTTAAACAATGATTTCCAATCCTTGGTGTAAGAGTGGCTTTGTGTTATGGTTTGTTTTATTTTGTAATTATTTTATTTTGTTTTATTTAAAAAAAATAGTTTACTGTTATTATTTAAATTAATTTTAGTTTTATTTTCAATTTTTAACAAGGAAAGGAAGGGAGGAAAATCGAAGGTTCACCAGTTTGTGCTTCTTTTTCTGGCCAGTTTTCATTTAACTTTTGTAATTCAAATTTCTCACTTTCTATTTTTATTGTTTGTAGTTTTATTAGCTTCAAGAGAACAAGTCTTTGCAATTGACAAGTTGTCAAATCATTAGTTTCCTCTGATTTATAGGACAACTACTTTACGCTATTTCTTAGCATTGGTAGATCGAAAGCTAGATACTGCTACATTGGAGTTGTATCTATTCATAGCTATATCTCCAGTTTTCCCGGGTAACACTTTACTTGGAGGAGTTATAACTATTGAGTGTTAGCATTTGTTTAATCGCAGCAATTTGACTTAAAGCTATCACTACACCGTATTGTCTACTATGCAGTCACTTCGTTTTAATCACTTCACCCAATGTGCGTAACTGGTGTTTTTTATCTTGATGAGCTACAACTACGGCTCTTTCCTTAATTGGAAGAAGCTGAACCGCAGCACTTTACTTGGTAACAAGATAGTGTGACGCCTCACCGGTATAACTTGGTGCGCGATTGGTTAAACGAGGTTGTGTTGCTGGATTGGCCGGATGACAGAGCTTGTTTGATGTTCACCCGATCTGACGCCATGCGATTTTACCTTTAGGGGTTCATAATGGATCATGTGTATATGCAAGGCTACCAGCTGACCTACCCGATTTAAGAAACAAGATTGAAGCAGTTGTTGAAATAATTAATTACTCCAGACACACTGGACAAGGTTTGGGACAAACTCGGATATCGACTCGATGTGTGCCGTGACAAATGGCGCTCATACTGAACACTTGTAGGAAAAACTGTTTAAGTTGCTCTTTCGTTTGATGTATTATTAGCGAATTTCCATAGGAAAAATGAGCTATTGCAGTGTCCCCTATGGTAAGACCCAAGGTCGGGAGTAGCAAATGAGCACCGGTCATGGTCCCCAGAACATGGTTTGGATTGTCACTAAAAATCATGTATATATGTGTTCACACTCTAGTGGCCGCATTTTAAGTCCGATTTGGTCCAAATTTCGTACACATGTTGGTTGTCTATGTCGCTCAGACGAGTTCGTTAGCCGAAAAAATCCAACAACCAGAAGCAATGCCTTGTGTATTGAAGATACTCCCAACATGCGGAATGGCATGCGAAGCATTTTGCAGCTATTCAGCACCATCGTGAATAGACCCATTTCCGAAATTGTTGGTTGAAACCCTAAAACATAGGCCAATAAACTTCATTTTGGAAATTTGCTGAACTCACGTTAGCGGTTCAGCTGCGTGGTCAAATTATTCATAATTGTAAAATAAATGTAATAAATACTACAAAGCCTTAAAACCCCGATATAATTACTGACAATTAATGAAAATATATTATTATAATATACACTATTTTTAACATTTATTTATTTTCTCATTTAAAAGCATTAATTATTTAGCTTTGATATCTACACTTTACTGTTTAGTCTAATATTGTTTTACTAGCCGATGACTTAGGTACAGTTTGAAAATAGAAAGTAAATTTGATGCCAAAACTAAGAAACTTATTGAGAGAAAGTGTAATGTAATAAAAGACTACAGTTGTGTGCAATTGATCTTTAAAATAGATAATATAACAGACTATCAGAACCAGGTATGGTCGCCAAAACTGGGAACGTAACTATCTGTTGGCATTCTAGAAAATTGTACAAAGTTGTTTTTCTAGTGCTGATCAGCGAATAGATATTTTTTATCCCAAAGGACATTTCTACATCGATGTAGTTTAATAATTGGGTAAAAATAGAGTCGTGGTGACCGGAGGTTTTTGAAAATGTTCTTAATATTCTGAAAGAACACGTTAAACTAATTCTAAAATACAAGAGAAATAAAACTCGAAAATATGGAGGTTAATTTCAGCCAACTTTTGATATGTTTTCACTAAATAAAAGAAACAAATCACTTAACAGACAAAAAAGGGTAAACAATAAGTTGACTAAACAAAATTAATGAAAATCAGAAAAATATAAGTGAAAAATGTAAAATTATTTTACAATACGTTTAGTATTAAAATAATAACAACGAACCATATACAACATATTGAAAGTAGGGATAGGTCGATTCTCAAATTTATCAATTCCGTTCCAAGAAATCGATTCCCAATTCCAATTACTATAATTGTAAAGGGAAGTAAACATTGTTATTTAATTTTAATTGCATGGTTTTTGACTTGGTTTAATGTTATTTGTTAATATTGTTATTGAACTAAGAGGAACTTACATAAAACTGCCGAATTGGAATCATTAATAAGTGTATAAATTTTTTTTTCATTATACTGCACCGAAAAAGCTGGTTTCTATATCTGTGCACATTAGAAAACACAGACATGCAAGGCCTTATTTTCCGTACACAATACTGTAAAATCAGCTGTGTAGGGATCAGTACATTTATCGTTCTCCAGCTGATTTTACAAATAAGAATAAACATCAATTTTATGTAAACAGCTGATTGATTTGGTCAATGGAAGTCGACTCCTAGACATTTTACAAAATTTTGTTAAAAGTAAAATTTTTGAAATCGATTTGTAAGCAAGTTTTTAGGTCAAGCACTTTGAAATAAACATGTTTTGTCTCTTGAAATTTGTTCTAAAAACTCTTCCTTTTCGAGATATTAGCAACTTTGTGTTGATTTATTTCAACACGTTTAGGACCGCCATTTTGTTTTGGGTGGTCCAATTTTTATTTTCTTTATGTCATTTTCCTAGTCTTAAATAGACCTTTAAAATGATTTATCACATGACCATACTTCCCATTTAAAAATTTTGAGTTGCCCCCAAAATTCCCCATTTTTAGGGGACACTCAAAATTTCCGATTGCTTCAAAAGATACTTTGGGCTAAGTTAGTATCGTTCCCCAAAGGATTTGTTTGTTTTAACCAACACAAACGTTAAAGGGAGGGGGTAGGACTTTTAAGACACCTCATAAACAGAAAAATCAAACTAGTTTTTTTTTTTTTTTAATAAACAGATGTTTTGATTAAAAATATGTTGCTTTTTCGGTGTAGTATAATGATAAATATCGTACGTAACTCGTCTGGTAAGTTTTCCATGCTTGCACATGCAAATCCCACATTCAGTTCCACTTCACCCGGGAACTATTATACTCGCACGGAAAAAATCCTATTTACCGGGCTTATAACGTAATATACTATTAAAGAGTAGGGGTTTAACTATTTAAGGATAACTTAAGAACAGAAAAACCATATAAAATAAAATATCAGTAGGGAAAAGTGCAAAACATTCTTAATTTGATGTATGTAGACATTTTCCCCAATAAAATGTTTAGGCAATTGTTATCGTAGGCTGTTATTTGTATACAAGAAATCAAGTTAGGTAGGCTCAACGCCAACCACTTATTCGTGTGTATTGGATCCATTTCTTATCGTGTCTATTTATAGGGTGTCTACTGTGAGGAAAACTAACACATTTTATAGATCGGTAACGAAAGTTTAAAGTAATAATGCTATTTGTTTTAGGTCGGGTAAAACATTTTGGACATTTTTAACACTTACGTTACCCGTGATTTATGATTTTTGTAGGAGTCCTGACGGAATGCCTTTGTTTTACTTGTTTCCCGAAAATGGCTAGATTTAATTTCCACTTTATCCGAATTTTACAACTCTATCATCTAAATTACATTTTCGCGGACCTTAGCCTTTATAATTTAAATTAAGGTTTACGCCGGCGTTTTATAAAATTAGCGCTAATAATATTCAGGGTCGTATTTTTTTTGACGACATTCGTCATTTTATTTTAAATAATATTTCACCAATGGCACAAATTGTATTCGGGCATCGATTTTTTGCGGGCATTCACTGTGGTACTTAAATTATGTTTTAACGTTATTGTATTTAATGCATTGTTTTTATTAAATTGGACTAGGTTAGTTGTATTTTCGAAACAATTTCTTATACGGACATTCCATTGTTCTCGGGAGTAGGTTTATTCGCGGACATACGCTATTGTATAATTGCAATCGAATGCCGGCGTTTTATAAAATTAGCGCTAATAATATTCGGACGTCGTATTTTTGCGGACATTCACTGTGGTACTTAAATTATGTTTTTTAACTGATATTTCATACATTTTGCCTAATTGTATTCGGGTTTCATCATCTTTTGTGAAAACCTTTATTTTAACGCCTATATTTCATGAAATTACTGCTAATTGTGTTCGGGCATTAATTTCTTCCATGAACATTCCGTTTTTTGTTGATAGGTATCGTTATCAACCCATCATTAGTCTAATTTGAAAACACAAAGTAATCGCTACTAAAGGCTAGAAGTAACGAAACGGCTACTCTATTACTTTGGTGCAGTGTAGATTCTCCGAATACTTCGTATTGGAATGAAATGGGATGTAACGACTAATATAAAGAGGAAATATAAACCGTAGCCGTGGTTATCAGCGTACCGAACGTATTTGCAGAGATTGGTGGTGGCCGGGCCGGAATCGATGGAATCGGAATCGACTCGATGCCGATTGCAGTGCTGAGAATCGGTGGAATCGACTTTTGGAATCAAGAATCGACCCATCCCTAATTGAAAGCTATGAAATAATAGAATAAATCCTCGAGTTTACTAATGTTGCCAAATTGAAAAATACATCAAGTAAAAGATTATAGTCCTAGGGCCCAGGCCTTTAAAAGTTTGATTACCTAACTCTTGAGACTTTGTATATCTCTTATTTAAGTCGAGTCGGACAACATTTTTATTTGCAACAAATCTCGGTAGCGGGGCGTTTTCCTTTGAGAACCCTTATATTTATGACCTAACATAAAATTTTTATTTTATATTTTTTGTAATAATATTTCAAACACATTGAACCATTTATCCGACAATAATATTGGGGATTTTCGAAAAAAAACGAAAAACATACTAATTTAGAATATATTAAAAGTAGCATACATTAAGTAGTTCTACATATAAAAAATGCAATACTATATGGATATTTGAAAACAAATTATTATGTAGAAACTGACAAAATTTATTTATATATAATGAATAAATATTTAGTAATTATTATACTGTATTTACAAATCAATTTAAAAGAGTTACATAAATGTAAGCTTATAATAATTATCAAGTACAGTATTGTTATAAACACATTGTAAACATGTATACAAAGGGTGGTATAGCTGACTACTTCGTTATTAAATTAAAGAATATAAACTCAATATTAAGCACCATTTAATGTTTATAAAACCAAACTTGCAATCCATTCAAATCGTATGCCAAAGTTACCTTGTACATACCATAGCCCAGGTATATTATGTGTCTTTGTACTTTGTTCCAAAAACATCTCTCTCAATAAGTGAAAGTGTTTTAGTATGCTTGTAAAATTTCGATATTAGCGAATTTCCATAGGAAAAATGAGCTATTGCAGTGACCCTTATGGCAAGACCTAAGGTCGGGAGTAGCAAATGAGCACCGATCATGGTCCCAGAACACATTTTGGGGTGTCATTAAAATTCATAGATGTATATGTATATATGTGTTCGCCCTCTAGCGGCCGCACTTTTAAGTCCCAATTTGGTCCTACACATGTTGGTTGTGTACATCGCTCGAACGAGTTCGTTAGTCAAAAAAATTCAACAACCTGAAGCACGTTTTTTGACCGGAAGTAACTATTTTTTTAGATTTTCCTATGAGAATTTTAGACTGGTTTCTAAAGATATAAACTTAGGATATTATTTTGCACATTTTGTTTTTTACGCGATTTTATAGCTCACTTGGTTCCCCCAAAATCGATCAAAACGTAAAATGCCATAAAAGTACCCGGTTCAAAGCCACATGGTGGATTTTATCTTCTCATCCGAGGCCGACGGACGAGTTTTTCCACTGCGAGTGTAACGAAGGAGCGTGTGATTAGAAGCTGGAGGCTTAGTAGCAATAAAATTCTACTAATATATTTCATACACATAAGCAGCTATTCAGCACCGTCATGAGTAGACCTATTTCCCATATTGTTGGATGAGACCCTAAAACATAGGCCTATAAACTTAATTTTTGAAATTTGCTCAACTCACGCCAGCGATTCAGTTGCGTGGTCGTATTATTTTGTTATTTTTCTATTCGAATTTCCAATTAAATGAATACAGCTCGTGGTTTAACCTCCGAAAATGAGTAGTTTATCAAAGTTAGCTTTTCTTGGGTTTGTTCTCTAAAAATTTAGCAATATAGATTGTTTTTTGTGTCGTTATTTGAGGGATTCCAATCCTCAATTTAGGCAAAAAACCATACATTTTTATTGATTTTTTTTGGTTGATTGAACATTGCAATAATGTACGCATATAAGAGGATGGTGCGATAAAACATTTTTTGAGTTTTTTCTCCTAAGATAAAAGTTTAGTAGTATTACGAAGATCATGATGTAGAGTTTTTAATAAAATAAAAAAATATTCCACAAGAATAAAAATTTTCAGCAGAAAATTATTTACAGATTTTTTATAATTTTAAAGAACTATTTGCCCTAAAATTTAACGCACATGACAAATTTCCCAAACGGGTTTGTTATGCCCTTCTAAATGTTATAAATAATATTTTAATACATTTTAACTTTTGCACTACATAACTAACTGAGAAAATGCGTTTGAATTGAATTGCGCCTTCCGTTTACAATTAAATTTAGATTTATTTAAAAATCTCACTTTTTTTGTCGGACTAATCATTTGCCCCAATTTTTTTGTCGGACAATTGAATCACTGATCACAAAATAAGACACTTTACATACCCTATTTTTGTCCGACAAAAGGTCATAAATATAGGGGTTGCATGAAACCCTTAACTTTAAGGCGTCCGACAACAAGTATGCCCCGAAAACTTTGTCGGACACGGTTACCACTTAGTTATATATATATATTTTATAAACGATTCTGAAAAAATCAGCAGTTAGGTACTAAATTTTATGACGTCATAACTTTGCCATGTTCGGGGTGTCGGACGGGCAGAAATGACCAATAATATTTGTCCGACAAAATGTGTTTCGCTTTCTACATAAAACAAACTTTCGATTAAAAGAAAGATTATTGTTTAGGTTATAAATTTTTTTACCGCATCAAATCAATGACTTTGCCGGGTTCTCAAAGGAAAACGCCCCGCTACCGAAAATTGTTGCAAATAAAAATGTTGTCCGACTCGACTTAAATAAGAGATATACGAAGTCTCAAGAGTTAGGTAATCATAAGCTTTTAAAGGCCTGGGCCCTAGGACTATTACAGAATTGCAACCCTTAACAAAAAATAAAAAGACTTAAGTTCTAACTTATCTTAGTTAGTTCTAGTCCCAGTATGTTTCCAGTTTTTAATTCGTAACACTTTTTAGTTTTATAAAAAAAAGCCTTTAAGTTCTTCAGCTGTTTTAATTTCTAAACATATCCATTGGGATCTCGGAAACTATCAGTTTCACGAAAAACTTTAAATTGGGAACCTTCCCTGGATTTATACGTACATTAAAATTACGGTGTTACCGTATGTTTAATCTTCGCTATTTTTCAATATGGCTGCCATCTTTAACTTTTTAAATACAAACACCATATTTTTATTTCATTTTTTTGTAGAAAATATTATTTTTACGACACTTTTGTTCTTTGGTATTTTTCTTTTAACGCAGCCATTACGGTGCTAGGGGCTGTCGTGTGTAAAAACAAATATGGCCGCCATATCAATTATTTTTAATGGAAATTAACGTAATGTATTGAAACACTTTAAATCACTACTGCATGATGACAGAACAGAAATTTTACAATCTACAACGGCGCACCGAACCTAGCACCAACCCTCGCCCCAGTAACGCACCATTACCCCAGGAGAAAAGATGGCCATAACGAAGCACCGCACCATCTTTTAGTTGGTTTAGTGTTTTCAAGCTGTTGATATGTTTTCTTCCTCTCATCTTCTTCAGATGAGGATTTTATATTATTAGAGAATAATTTAAGTAAATATCTAATACGAAAACCGAGAAGCTATACAGTATATCCACTAATCAAAAAGAGGCAGCAATATGGAGAATTTTATCACTTATATTCGGACTTAAGACGAGATTCAGAAAGATTTGTAGGATATACAAGAATGAAACCCAATAAATTTGACTACATAATTGAGAAAACTGGAGTAAACTTGTTAAAAATTGGAAAAACTTTAATTCCCAACCCATATCTGTTGCGGAACGATTGATAACGATTGCCTTTTTTTATAACTGGGAAATGTAAGGTAAGTTAAATACGTTGAGAATAATGATAACTATTTTTTTTAAATACTTTTTATCGGGGTGTTAATGGCTGTAAGTGTTAAGTTTGGTTGTTTACAACATTGTGTGCGAGATAGTTAACGTGGTTTTCCGTAATATTTATTATTTGCCATGAGCTAACTATGAACTAGTATAATTTTAAGTGTTCAATCTACCTGTTGATTCACATTCTGTGGCAACTTCTTTCCACAATTTCTGAAGAATCATGCTGTTATGGTGATTTTCATGAGTTTTATCCCACAAAGGAGTCCTTAAAAATACTTCGCTTATCTATTTCTGTTTGGCCATGGTTAAACGAAAACTACCATACGCTTAAAAAAGTACACACTATACTGTTGAACTGACTGAATTGAACTGAACAAAAATGATCAAGGGTGCGAGGTGTGACGCAAAAAAAAAATAGTCTCCCAATTCCTTGATGCGGTGCGATGCTCGTTTGCTAGGGGCGGTGCTTAGGTCGGTGCTTCGTTGCAGCCACGCTCATATAATAACATAGAACATATTTTGGTGCGAGGGTCGGTGCGGCATTGTGGACAGACCCTAATTGGCCTATCACAATGGCAACAATTAGTGAACTTAATTAAAATTAATTAGAGAAAGTTGAATTAATTAATTAGAGTAAAAGTGGGTTAAATTCATTAAAATTAAGAAAGGATTAAAGTTAAATAAGCATTTTAAAGATAAAGTTAGAGTTTTCAAGAGTTTATTTAAATAGTAACGAAAATAAAGTCAGTTGGATTCATACTCAGTGTGACGTAACCATTAGAAACAAGACGAAACCAAGCATAGAAGATCTGACAGGATTATTCCTGTTCAGAATGGCACAAACTTTGTCCGATTATTACTAGCATATTACATGTTAAAATACAAAATTGTAAAATTAGTTGTTAATTTTAACTAAATAGAAAGAGGAGAATGAGTTATATAAAAAGCCATTAAAAGAATTTTAATCAGATAATTTGTTTGGAAGTTATAAGCCTAAATGTAAGAGAGTAAATGAAAAACTTTTAAGAGTTAATAAAGATGGAATAAAAATAATTTCAGAATAATAAAAATTATTAAATAAAAATGAGATTTTAAAGGTTATTCTTGGGCTTAAATAAGCTAATAACGTAAAAAGTCAAAAGGTAATTAAACAAAGAAAAGTAGGAATGAATATAACAAGTAATAATGCATAATCAAGCCAAGTTTCATTAAAAGGTAATAAATAGTTTTTGTGAAATAAAATAAATTAACAAAAAACTTTACTAATTCAAATAAAGGTAAAGTAAAGGGAAAATGAGAGTAAATCTATAGGATATGTACAAGGTAAATGTAATGTATTGTAAAGCCATGTGAGAAATGAAAATAAGTTAAAAAGGGGGAATGAAAAATTAAAAACAAAAGAGAGTAATTAGAACAAACAAAAAGGAGTATATCTCAGGAACTAATTAAGTTACAACACATCTAAATCCAGTTTAGCCCGTTTCAAGACAAATCAAAAAAGATAAGAACAATAAATTTTCAAAATTGTTAAATTTAAAAAAAGTTAATTTAAAAATAAAAGCATTAACTTTTGAAGCGTATAAATATAGAACTATCAGGAGTAGGAACATCATTCGAACGAGGAAAGATTCATAAAGTGATCACAAGTCGTTCAAGACATTTAAATCCAAAATCAAGCCACAGACAAAAAAGTTATAGAGTTTTGGTTATAAACTGTACAAAATTCGGAAATGAACAGGTCTGTACTGGAGTGTGAAGACGGCGGGCTGAGTGCGGAGGTGACGTCATAAGGATGACTACGCGAGTGAAATCAGAACAATTAAAGGAACAGTAATAAGATGAAATCAATTGAATGACGCCTAATTAAGAGAAGAAAATTATACCAAAATTCATGAAATACTTCAACAAATATATTAGACCCAAGAAATATGTTTATAACTTAAGAAATAAGAATTTCTTACAAATTTAACGGATGATACTCGTTTGACTGTAAACAACCCAGGGAGGGTAGTGAACACAGTTTCTGAAGTCAGTTATGGATGAACCAGCATAGGGTGCACACGACGCAGCTTCTGGAGATAGCAACAAAATACGTGAAAGTACTTAGAAGATTCGACGGTCGTTTAGTCCTAACTCCGGTTCGGTAGATAGCGGGCCGTAAAGTCGGAGCGAAAAGAAGCAAGAAGAAGAAGGCCTGTCTTACCAAAAGATACAAAGGATTGTGCGAGAAACGTCTTTAAATAAAAGGAGTTATCAACGTCGGAGCAGTCGAGAAGAAAACACCTTTAAGAATCCACCATAAAAAAAAGTTGTTTATTTTTAAAGCAAACCTAATTATTTTATGTTTTATATATAAGTGTTCGTTATAGTGACTTTTCCATAAGTTTTGGCCCCCCAAACCCCTCCCCCAAGGAGGGGGGTAATTTTTACGGATTTAACTAGGCTTCACTGTGGCAGACATAACTCAAGTTGTATTTTAGATAGCCTCATACTTTTTTTTTCATTTTGAAAAGGGCATTCCATTCTACAACCTTTAGTATGGATATTAAATTATATAAAATATTTCTGTAAAAAATATGTTATTTCATTTTTTTATAAAAAATTATAGTAAAATTTTTTTTAATCATATCTTAAAATCTTTATTATAGGAACCAATGTATACATACTACAGGTTGTACAATGAAATGTCCTCTTCAAAATAAAAATAAAAATTATGAGGCTATCTCAAATACAACTTGAGTTATGTCTGCCACAGTAAATGAAAACGAGTGAAAACAAAACTTTCTGAAAACGGCCAAGAAAAAGACTAAGTTATTTGGAGAATATACATCTGTATGCCTGAAATATGCGTAAGAGTTAGCTTTTAGATAAAATAAACTAATTATAGGCATATTATCTATACTTATTATATATAAAATTGTTCAGAAAATCACAGAGAACAAAACCAGGTGAAAAAAAATATTGTAATTTTTTGTCATTTTTATCAATATTAAGGTGGAGTGCCCCCTTAAGAAGAAGGAATCCATATCAACTGGGACCCTAGAAGAAGACATCTTGAATTCGAATCTATGGAGGAGTCGATAATCAACATTGAACATCTTGTGTCTGTAAGTAACAGACAATCAAGTTTTTACATTAATAAATAAAATAATTCCCATTTGCAAATTCAAAACATAATATTTTTAAAATATTATATTTATATATATAAAATATTCAGGGAATTTTTAATTAAAGTAAATTCATTGAAATTCATTACTCACAATGGCTAATCGACGAATGTAATATATTTATAATATTGTCTAAGTTTATAATTAAATTGTATTTTGTTTGAAAATGCCGTTGCGCAAATAAACATTTAAATAATTTTTGCTTTTTCTAATCTAGACTACATTATTTACAAGTAAAAAATACATATCCTAAATTCAAAAAGTGCTCTAGAAATAAGAAGGTTAACAAATAAGCTAGCTACCGATCATACAAAATTTTAACTCCAAAGGGAACGACCCCGTAGTAGAGTCTGAATTGAGCTAGTATACTACAAAATTGCAAAACAGACAAAAAGGTCAAAGTAAATAAAAATAAAAATTTTAAGAACTGGAAAACAAAGATTTTCCTTTTCTTGTCATCGCAAAACCTCTCATATTGTTAAAACGGACTAGTACAAATAACAAAAAATTTAATCGGGCCTAAAACTAGTTTAGGTGTTATTTGATTAAAATTAATTAAATTAAAGGAGAAGGGTCATAGAGAGAGGTTTTGTGCGTGGCAACAAGCAGTGTTAAATTAAGCAGTTTTCCAACAATGCAAAATAACAGCTGATTGATAAATACATTACATTACGTTAATTTCCATTAACAATAAATGATATTGTTTATACACATGACCACCCGTAGCTCCGCAATGGCTGCGTTTAGAGAAAAATATCGAAGTACAAAAGTGTCATAAAATAATATGTTCTACTAAATAATGCAATAAAAATATGGTGTTTGTATTTTTAAAAAATCAAGATGGCGGCCATATGGAAAAAATGGCAAAGATTAAAAATACGGTAACACCGTAATTTTAATGTACCTATAAATCCAGGAAAGGATCAAAATTTAGTTTTTCAAAAAACATAGTTTCTGAGATACCAATGGTGACCACCTTGAGTTGTTCACCCTGTATAATATTTAGGTAGCACTTCTAACTTTCATACAAATCCAGTCCAAACAAATCTGTCAACTCTGTTAGCCTTAATATGATTGAGTAAAAAATATGGCTGAAGGTTCTCTATTTAAATCAAATTAGCAACTTTGGTTTGGTAATCTGTTATGTTGTACTTGTTTTAGACCGTTTCCACCCGACGGTGAAGTGTCTAATTTCATTATTTATAAAGGAAAAAGTGAAGTTTAGTGTAATTTTATTAAAATCTCTGACTCCACTAGAACCTAAAATTGCATTCCGAAACTTCAGCATATTGTTCCTTGGATCAATACGAGTAAAAGAGTCTCATAAACATAGACTTGGAACTGAATAGTTTCCCACTAGCCTCCATTTTGTATTACAAAATTAATAAATAACCGTCCATCAGGAACGGTTCACTGTAAATAAACGAAATGTACATACCTGCCAACTTTGAAAAATCAGAATCAGTAAAAACTACGCGCGAGTAATTTTGACCCTTTTTTACAACACAACCCTGTATAAAGCCAATATAACCTAATACCAGATTAATTCAGAGACAGTATTAAAATAACTTTACTTAAAGAAGCACTTAGGAAGCAGTGATTAACTTTATTAATAATTGTATTACAGTAACTCTTTCAGTTATAATTATGTCAATTCATCTAACATTTACATAAATATTTAAATAAATTTTAGAGGGATACATAAAAGCTAGAGTAAATGTATGCAAACTTAATATTCTAGCTGCTTTTCAAATAAATGAATATGAATAAAATATTATTTTCAAATATATACAGACTATACTATTTTGGAAAACCCATCTAAAAGAACTTAATACAGACAAAAAGAAGACACATTTTTCAAATAACCCATAACCATAGATCATGAATAATAAATAGATCTTGCATCCATACGGGGGCTGCTTGCCCGAAAAAAAGTTGTCGCGAAAATAGTACATGATCGCGCCGCAAGGTAGCGCTAGGGAGAAAGCATTGGTAGCATTGGCGTTTCAAACAGCTTCCTTCGTTTCCCCAATAGATAGCGCCAAAAAACTCGAATTTCCAGTGGAACAAAATATTGCATTAGATCGGAGTTCTATTAGGTTATCCAAATACAATGCCATAACTAACTACACAAACCAACTTTCCTCTAAGTATAAAAAAAAGTTCTTAAGTTGTCTTAATGATTGGCAATATCATTTTAGGTTAGATAGGCTAGTAAGTTATTACACATTTCATAACTAAATCCCTATTAATGAACATTGTTGGTACAATTATTGAATATAGAAAGTAAATAAAGCCACACATAGGCTATATAATGTTTTGAGTAGTAGGCACCTGTACAAGTCACATTTAAGAAATAAGGTCAACTAAGAACTTAGGACTTCTTGCTACATTGGTTAAATTGCTACAGTGGAACATTAACTTATTGTTAGTTTACTGTAACAATCTTACTTTTAAAAGTTAAAGGCTACAAAATGTTTATAGTTCATAAACTAGTTCTGTGCAAAGAATAAATAGGCAAAGCATTGATTATTATATAGCACAACTTACATCAAGATTTTATTGTGTTATGAAAATTAAAAGGCCTAGTAACTTTATTTGACTAGGAAAATTACAAATAAAATAATTATTACATTATATCTAAAAATATCAGACAAAGGTATTTAAAAAGCAGTATTTAACTATACCTACTAGCCTATGTGCTGACCTAAACTATTTCAGGACACAAATAAAATAGTAATTTACATGTAATATTATAAGTAATTTAAGAAAAAAGGTCAACTAAGAACTTCTTGCTACTTTGGTTAAATTGCTACAGTGGAACATTAACTTATTGTTAGTTTACTGTAAAAACCTTACTTTTAAAAGTTAAAAAGACTACAAAAAGTATACAGTTCATAAACTAGTTCTGTGCAAAGAATAAGGGGAAAGCATTATATAGTACAACTTAGGCCTACATCAAGATTTTATTATGTTATGAAAATTAAAAGGCCTAGTAATTTTATTTGACTAAGTAAATTTCAAATAAAATAATTGTTACATTATATCTAAAAATGTCAGACAAAGATATTTGAAAAGCAGTATTCAACTATACCTACTAGCCTATGTGCTGACCTAACCTATTTCATTACACAAATAAAATAGCAATTTACATGTAATATTAAGTAATTAACTGTAGAGTGGATTACTTACATTTATTTGTATTGAAGCAATTGAAGAAAACAATTTGAGTTCATATGTACAGTCTATATACAATCACTTTTTATAACTATATTATTTACAATTAATTTGAATGCGCACAAATTTCTGATTAGGCCTACTTTGAAGAAGACTGTAATGATGCTGAAGTCGCCTTCTTTGCCTTCTTTAAGAACTCTTCAGTAAAATTTTGTTCGAAACAAACACCAGACTGCTTGCACTTAATGATGGCAAAGTTCTCTAATGTCTTATCAGACATAGAAGATCGAAACATTTTTCGGTTTTTCTTCACTAAACTAAAAACTCTTTCACAAGCAGCATTACTGTGTGGAATTGTCAAAATTGACACATGACACTAGCAATCCTACTATATTTATAAAGACCTTCTACATTTGTGTAAGATAACAGCATTTTCCATTGTAGGCCTACATCAATTTTTGTCTCACTTGATTCACACACTATTGATGAAATGTTTTGTTCCACCTGAAGAGCAGAAAATTGATTTTGTAGTTCATCAATAGCACTATTTTCATTTTCGTTTGCATTTATTGGAATAATAAATGGAAATCGCTCAATAAAATATCTAACAGATGTAAATGAAGAATTTTCAATATTCTTAATTCTAGCCACTTCTGCATGTTTTAACAATTCTTCTTGCAAAGGAAATTTATTTATAATATAGTCACAGGCAGTTACAAAATAAATTCTTACAGATTTGAAAAAACATTTTTTGTCATCCTGTTTCATCTTATTTAGAATTTTTATTGTCGCATTTCCAACATTCATATCATCATCTGTCTTCTGGTTCTCTGTACAATGGTACTGAAGTTTTCCTAAATTATCACCCTTAAAATGTTCTTTTAAAACCACTGGTTTCACAAATTTAACAAGTAATTCCATGAGCATCTCAATCAAAAGTTGTCTCAGGATATGAATCTGAGGTGTTTCGGATTGCAAGATGGTATTAGTTTTCTCAAAAATGGGAATGGTACAAGAGAGAAATGTGCAGAATGCTTTGTTCAAATTTGATGAAAGAAACATAAATATGTTGTCTTCCTTACTTAAACAACTTTTATGAAGGTCCAAATTAGTTAACCCTGCAACTGTCCATGTTAATTTTTTTCAACAAAGTTCCATTTTTTGCGTTTTGCAAGCATTTTTTCAAAAATTCGCCAAAAATAGTAAATGAACCCCAATCCAAAAGTATTCCATAGCTTTTTTTTATATAAAGGTTCAAAGAATTCATATATGCCAGTAAAAAAATTATTCATGTAAAATTGTAAAAGTTATTAGCTCATGAAACAAAAAATGTTCAGTAACGGAAGAAAAAGTTTAAACTTTAGGCGTACATAACAAGTAGTAAACATTTTTTGTAATTTTTTCGTAAGTTTAAAAAAGTTTCGTAATTTAGTTCTAAATATAACTGTATAAAAACATTTATCTATTTCAAATTTCTTATTTTGAAAACACCAGTTTTTATGTTCCAAATACACGATTGTTAACAAAACTGGGCCTAGTTGTAACGTAATTTACTAATATATGCTTTGCCCAAAAATGAAATATTATTATAACAAAGTGTAGAGAATAAATCAAAGAATGAACTGTATACTTGTATATTACCATATCATAAAATTGTTTTACTTAAAATCAATTGAATTACAAAAGTGAGATGAAATAAATGAAATCTCGTGCGGACAAAGGAAATTTAAAATATGACCGTTGAAGACAATGGAAATAGCTTTGTTTTGCAATCTCAAGCGGTAGTATGAATTCTGCGCAAATATGAAATTTCAACTGCTTTTTGAATAACACCTAACCAGTCAATTTTAGTTTGCTTTATACCAAACGAAAGATTGAACTTTGGTCTATAAATAGATATAAAAAAGTCTATTGAAATAATTCGAAATATAAGAGATATCTCGAACGCAAAATGTGCTGTTTTATTGGTTGAAATCTGACCAATTGCAAGGGTCTACAAAACGCGCCACAACTTTTGAACTATTTTTCCGATTTTTGATTGGATGGAAGTTTCAGATAGGTAACAGTGTGATGAATCTTTCAGTATACAGATATAACTCAGAAAAATACCGGGCGGGCTGTATTGAGAGACATAGAAACTGGAATTAAAGGTAGTTTCGGCGCATTAAAATTCGCGCGACATTGGCTTTTAGAAAACTCAAAAACTGCAACGATGATTACGTATGTAAATATACGTTTTAGAAAAAACTTGTAAATACAAAAGTTAAAGCATAGATCATTTACTTTCCAACGGTTTCTGAATTATTGCGATTGGATGATTTTTAGTGGGTGAAATATTCAATACAAGTTGAGATGTCACGCACGGCGAAGTTCAGTGTTTTATGCGTGGAAAACTGCACAATTGTGCAGTTTAACAGTTCCAGGGTTAAAGGCTCATGAAAACTTTTCATCTTTTTGATTTTATTTGGAGATGTGTCCAAGGATCTTTTAACCCTCCCAGTGGCAGACTGCCCAAAGTGACGTTCTCTCAGGCGCAAGATACAGCTATTTCGACAATTAGCGAGAATTTGCATATATTTGCATAAGCGATAATTTAACCCACTTAGATTCATCCAATCACAATAAAACTGGCACCATTGGAAAGAAAATGAATCAAACTTTAATTTTTGTATTTACAACTTTTTCGTAAAACGTATATTTACATACGTAATCATCGTTTTAAAATATGCAAATCGGTCTACAGCTCTTTCCGTGCGCGAATTGCATACAATTGTACGTTATTTCCCACTTCTTCAACGTTTAAGACCATCTACAATAATGTTTCTTTGGCAATTATAACGATACTATTGGATTCGTCAAGATTTTATCTTTCTGTTGTGGTGTCTTCCAATCATATGTCACTAACAAACTAGTATTTATTTCAAGAATTACTGTAAACCCTTGTAATTGGACAGTCTCTCAACCAATAAACAGGCCATTTGTCAATCGATATTGGGAAGGCAGTGCCTTATGTTTTGACAGATTTCTTTACACGATTTTGTAGAGCGAAGTCTGGAGTTTGAAACGGTGGTAAGTAATCCAGAAATAACCGGTTTTATGTCTGTCTAGTCGACAGTTGAAATGTCAGTTCTAGTGAGAAAGTCAAGCGCGTGGGTTCTCACGTTATACAAATGGGGACCTATATGCAGCGTGTAGGGTAGCGGCTTTTCATTAGATTGATATCATTTTGTTATTCAAATAAATATAACTCAAACACTTTTATGAACTTAGGAAAGACGAGTATACCGTTATTTTCTTTGATTTATCCTCTACACTTTGTTATAATAATATTTCATTTTTGGGCAAAGCATATATTAGTAAATGACGTTACAATCTAGGCCTAGGTTTGTTACCAGTCGTGTACTTGGAACATAAAAACTGTTTTTTTCAAAATAAAAAATTTGAAATTGATAAATGTTTTTATACAGTTATATTTAGAACTAAATTACGAAACTTTTTTACGCTTACGAAAAAAATACAAAACATGTTTACTACTTGTTATGTAGGCTTAAAGTTGAACTTTTTCCTTTCGTTACTGAACATTTTTTGTTTCTTGAGCTAATAACTTTTACAATTTAAAAATAAACTAATTTTTAGTGGCATATTTGAATTCTTTGAAGTTTCTTCTACAAAAAAGCTATTGAACACTTTTGGATTAGGGTTCATTTACTATTTTTGGCGAATTTTTAAAAATATGCTTGCAAAACGCTAAAAACAGGTTTTTCAATTTTAGTTTTAACCATGCCACTGGGAGGGTTAAAATTGTTGTTAGGCTTTGATAATCTTAGGTTAGGCCTACTTATAGGTTCAAAGTGATCTAATTTGAGAGTTGAAGTATTCGTTTCAGTTTCTTTTTTGCTAGGCCTATTAGTAATAAACTTTTGGAGTTTATTTTTAAAATCCTTTTCTTTAGTTACTAGGCCTACTCTTACATTCAGGCACATTCATAATTTCTTCTGGGTTAGGCCTAATTCCTTTAGCACCAACACTACTAGGCCTATCTAAACTGTTGCTTTTTTTCTTCGGAATTGTAAATAAAGATACAGAAGATTTGTGCTTATTTTTATTTTCTTTGGTTTTTTCATGAAAAAAACTCAATAGTGGTTCCCACTGGTCGAGAAGCCTAGTTAAACACTTTCCCAAAGAAAGCCATCTTGTATTTACATGTTTAATTATTTTTCTTACTTCTTTATTGTGGAGCAATTGAAAGTTACGCAAAGCTTCTTTACGTTTGGCACTTTTTTTCAAGTAAAAAAAAAATATCGATCAATATTTCATCTACATTTACGGGTAGACTTGCCGCAGATTTTTGAGCAGCTAAATTAATTAAATGGCATGGACAACCATTCAACCAATGACAAATAAATATGGTTGATCTTGTTTCAGAAATGTAGCAACTCCAGATTTATGACCTATCATAACAGGTGCATTGTCTGCAGAGAATGAGATGCAATGTTCTATGGGAACTTGAAGTCGTTTTACTTCACTTTTTATCAGATTTGCTATATTTAAACCTGTAGAATTTCCTACTAGTGCTGATATACTTAAAACGCATGTTACAACTTTATTTTCATCAAAAAAAGTCACTTCTAAAGGATATAGATTAGAGTCACTATCATTACTACGATCAACTGCTATAGAAAACGGAGTAGGCTTACACTGCATGCCTTAATAATGTCCATTGTTTTGTCTACTGCCATTTCTGAAATAATAGCAGTAGATTTTGTTCGGACACAGCCATATTTAGCAGCTATACTTGATGTAGGAAACATCTTCCTAAACAATGTCCCAGCATGATCTGCTACACTAATTGGGAGGTTATGCTCAACTAAAAACGAAGTAAATAAGCACTCGGCACGAATAACATCAAGCTCTGATTTGTCTCCACTTAATTGAAAAAAAGTATTAATACTTTTGTTTTTTTCTTCAGACTGCACAACACTTAAATGTTTTGAACATCCTATGTGGTTTTTAATATCATTTTTTCCTCCGTGAGATATGTTAAAATCACAACGACACAAAGAACAAAATACAAACTTTTCACCTTTTGTTGATTTTATAATACACGGAAATTCTTTGAAATACGTTTCCCTATAGGTTTGAAAATATTTTTTCTTTACAACTGACATTGTTAATCACAATCACTATTAGAAACTAGTAATTACAAGGGAAATATCACCATGTGCATTTATAAAACATCAGACTAAACTCAAAACTCACTGTTTAGTTGTAAACACTGTACTGACAAAGAAAGACAAGACGAAGTTAAGAAAAGGAAACCGAAAACCAGTGCTATGTAGATTGAAGTAGCGTGTGCGCCTGCTTACCAAAACCGTCTGGTATTGAACAAACTGAATGAAACGATATACTGTATATATTATTAGAGTAGCATATACTTTTTTTATTTTATGTATGATATTGTTTTGATCGTTGATAAAGGTATCGTAAAAACATTTAGAATAATAACAAAAAACATCGGCTTTGCTTAAGAAATAATATAATTAATATTAAAATTCCTTAATATAATAGCGGTACCAAGTGCGTTGGAACATTATTGAAATTTTTCTGATTTCAAGAGAACATTTGCAACTATTATATTTGGATCGGTGTCGTGTTATTGTTACGCCAAAGCAAAATTTCAAATCAAGACGTCTCTGCAGAATAGAGACGGTCTTGACCAAATGTAATTCATATCTATGGTACGTCACTGCTCTTCGCGCATGCGTATTAAAATAAGAGATGCTATCTTTCGTGTCACATCGACAATTCTCACAGATTCCGTGCGTCTAATATGCAGAAGACGTTATAAACCAAATAAAACGTTTTAATAATATCGATAGTAACTCAAATTGAGTAAATATAACAAATAAGATAAAGAACATTTGATTTTTTATGTAAAATAAATGAAATATTTTTTTAACCAAAAAAATTGTAAAAAATAACGAGTATCCGTAAGACCGTAAAACATCATCGGATTCTGTAAAACTTACGGATAAACCGTAAAAGTTGGCAGGTATGAATGTAGTACAGTGGTTGATAACATAAAGTTCTTATCACCGAAAAATAATCAACTTGATCTGTCGATCCGTTTCAAAATGGTGACAGTTTAAGATATTATAAGTTCAGTAGCGGCTAAATTTACAAACAATATATAGAATACATTTTATAAAATTTGTAATTTCAAATTAAATTTTTAAATTACTTGGTGCATACCATTTAGAATAGGAGAAGGGTGCGGGAAGCTTTGAAACTGAAGAAGGAGAAAGTGCGAAGAAGATTTGTTTCCTAAATAACTAAGGACAGAATAAGCAAGAATGTAGGCTACTGTAAATATATTCATATTACAATCTTTTTAAGCCCCAGAACTTCCTTCTTGATGAGTACATCGGCTTTGGCAATGACAGGCACTATGTTGACTTTGTTGTGAAGTTTCTTCATAAACTCAATGTCCAATGGCTTTAACCTAAAACCCAACAATTAAGAAAGTAATATCGCTTTCCAATCAGACAAACCCAGTTCTACCGCAGCAGTGAGAGTGAGCCAATAATTAAGATATTAAAATCCGGACCTCAGAGAAATGAAAATTGTGCACTCACTGCTAATGCTAAAGAGCACAGACTCAAATTGGTGGGTATTGCATATTTAAAAGAAAGTTTATGCATGTAAATAAAAAATAAAACAATTTATAACTTTTTAGCTTTTAAATCAAAATAATCTATATACATAATTAATTTGCTAGGGGTTATTTTGTGAGTAGAACTCCTCCTAGAGTTTTTAACCGATTTTGATGTTTTTAGTGTCATTTTACAGAGCTCACTCTGAAGTTGTGCTTCCCTTAAAATGAGCTCAATGTATGTTAAGTGCTTCGCCCCAGTGGCCCTCAAAGTTGCCATGGTAATCTTATGGAAGGTCAATATTAAGGAAGAAGAAGAAAGATTTCTTTTGATTTTATCAGGGGCACAAAAAAACAGCTGTTCGTATGAAAAGCTTAAAACAGCTGATTTTGATCAAAGCTGATTTTGATCAACAACTGAATATAATTTTAGGTTAGGTAAATCAAGCAATAGCGAAGCATTGCCCGGTCCACTAGTTATTTAAAAACTACTTGCGATTGGAGGCCTATGAAATTATTGCATTTATTTTATTTAACACTTTACAACACATCACATTTATAATTTAGAAAAAGAAGAGTACTGATGCAAGAATTGTCCAATGTGCTTGTGCGTGGCCGTCTTAAAAAAATTTGTCTACTTCGATGAACTATGACCTAGCAAAATATTTATATCCCGTATGTTTGCGATGTGCTGTAAAGTGTTTTGTGATTTTTGAACCCGCATTAAATAAATGCAATAATTTCATATGAATTTATAACCGATTCCTGAATAGTAGGCGAAACATGCGTCATTGTTTAAATAAATAGAGACGAAAAACAGGACTGCGGGCAGTTTCAACACAACATAAAAGTATTTGTTAAATATATCTAAGGAATATAATATACAAAGAAAGTTTGTTTTTAATGCAAGACACTTTCTTTATATTGGCTGGCAACCTGTTGTACAATTTGAGACCAGAATAGCGCACCCCGTCCTCGAACAACTTTAGTCTATGTACTGGGGATTAAAACATTTGCCTTCTTATCGAATCGACACTGGAATCTTATTGATCAACATCCATATAATTGTTTTTAAAAAAGAGCAGGACATTCAGGATGTATATACAGGGAAAACTTACAAATTTTAAAGTTCTGCAAGATTGCCTATCTTTTAAATTACAAATTATTCTTATAATTCTTTTTTGAATAGAAAAAATGTTTCCACGTACCGAGTTCCACCAAAGAGCAACACCATATCTGAGATGAGGGTACAAATATGCAAAATATATTGTTTTAAAATATATTGTTTTAATTGTATCCAGACTGGAAATAGTACGTAGTTTATCTGAAATAAAGGCAATGTGTGATTTCCAGTTTGTTTTCATCAATTACCACTTACAGAAATTTTAACGAGTCTGTACTTGTACCAAAATATTTATATCCCGTTTGTGTTGTGTTTGTTAAATGTGATGTGCTGTAAAGTGTTTTATAATTTCTTGACACACATTAAATTAACCTTTCGGTGGGCGCACTGTTGTAAAAAGTACAACAGTTGTGTCACTACTCGCTTAAGCGGGATAACTGGCTGCCACATGTATGCCTTCCTTAACCCTTCCTCCACCATTCCACTGAAAGTCACCTTCAGGCCAGTCATGGTTCAGTCCTCAGACGCCATTTGGCCGAAGTGGAACACCTTTGTTGTACTTTTTACAGCGCGCGCCCTATCGTGTTGCTTTTAGAGGAGTAGTTATTTGACAAGTATTTTAATGTTTGGTAGTGTTTTTGCTATATGTTAAGGTAAATTGATATTTCAAGTGTTCTTCAAGAGTTGTTAGATGAAGACAACGTAGATGGACTTTCTGTTGATAACGATTTACGTTAAGTCGTTAAAGTGACGGCGGGCGGCGATCTAAGTGATGTAAACATAGAAAATGATGATCATTCAGATGAAAGTGAAATGGAAGGGGAAATTGACGATGAAGATACTGATATTGTAAAACAGTTTCATGGGCCAAAACCTAAAACATGGGGTGTAAAATGTGAAGTTGACGCATTCCAGTTTTTTGATACAGATATAATGGACACAATTTGTATATGTGCTAATTTGTACGTAAAAAGAATTTCAGAAAAGTATGGGAGAGAAAGAGATTTTTTACTAATCGAACTGAATTGATGGCTTTGTTTGAGATTTTGTATTTGGTAGGTCTAAGAAAAGGTAATTATGCTAATGTTCAACTGTTTTGGGCTAGTGATGGTACAAGCGTACAAGTTGTGAGAGCTGCAATGTGTTACAAACGTTTTTTTATTTTTGTTGCGTTGCATGAGGTTTGATAATCCAGTCACGGATTGCCCGTTGCTGCGTTGAGAAACTTGCTGCAATCAGGTCCCTTTTACGTCCATTTGCACAAACCTGCATTTGCAGTTATGATACTAGTCTACTAGTCACCATTGATGAAATGTTTTGAAAAAGCATTAATTAATTTTTCAGATATGATGAACCTCTTACATGTTTAAAATTAAAAAAAATACAATATTGAACATAAAAACATTTAATAATTTTGTTTTAATTTATTTACATACTTTTTAATAACATATAAAATAAATTTAATATTTAAATAAAAATAAAAGAATGGCACTATGGCAATAACTTGTTATTTAGTGAGTGTTGTAAAAAGTACAACACGCGCCTACTGTGACTGGAGCAGGCGCGCCTACCGAAAGGTTAAAAAAGTGCAACCATTTCATATGAATTACAACTGATTCGACAATGACTGTATAATAGGCGAAACATAAGTCATGATTTAAATAAATAGAGACGAAAATCAGGACTGCAAGCAGTATATAACAAAAAATAAAGGTACTTATAAAAAAAAACAATTTTAAATATTTATCCATTCAAAACGCATAGATCAGCTGATAGAAAACATTCAGTGTGGGTAGAAAATAATAATCTGTTGACTCTAATATTTCCACTAACCTACCAAAAAGTCTATTATTAATTAATTTCAGTTGTTGCTGAAGTGGTAATTCAACAAGTTTATCATCGGCCGCATTTAGCTGCTTTTTAGTGGTTAAAATTGTAACATCTCCAGCTTCCCAAAGTACAATAATAATATAGAATAGGACCATAAGTCAATTTTAATTCAAGAGAGCATTTTTATTTTTGAATTTAATTTAATTTACATTGAAAATGTTTTTAGAAAGAGAGCTTAATAATTAGAAGCATTTTTAACGTATAGGACATAGACTAAAAGGGCAGACAAATTTTAAAGTCAATTTCAGTGTTAATTTGAATAGATGTAAAAGGCGGACAATTATTGAAATCGATTATTGTATTCAATTTAAATCTGGAGTTTGAGAAGATAGACGGTTTATACACTGACTTCAAGACGCGGAAAGTATACGAGTTTTGAGACGTAGTTAGTCAAAGAAGCGTCTTAACGTCTAGATGAAATAAGAAGCAAACACCTGCAGGCTAGTTCCAGGAAAAATGGTCTACGTGATTTTCCACATGCAAGATCCATAAGGAATGCTTGGGTTAGCAACCAAACGAATCTGATGCAACATCGAGAATCTATGTATCGTGAGACGTTCCTGATTGGTGGAGAGAAAAGAGACGCCAACTGAAGGTAGCGGTGGGAGAATAACGCTAGCATCACTTCTCATCGAGACGTCAAGTTATTAAGACGTGTGTTTTACTCAGTGAGTAATTTTGTCTTAAAATGTGAATATTTTACAAGACAGTAATGTATTGAAGAACTGGTTTAGATTTTTACCAAAGTTAATATCTTCGACAATGGTGCGTGTTGCAATCGGCGAACTTTATAAAGTTTCGAAGTAAAGTAACTGAATAAATCGGACAATGAATTAGACTACAACAGTGTTGCGTGGGCAAGTGGGTTTTACTTTTTTTAAATATTATTAATTTCATGTCTGCCTTTTCATAAGTATGTACAGTGCACTTAAAATCTTTTCCATTTATAAGTCACCTGCTCTCTTTGAAATTTTGTAGCCTATAACTTGTATTATATTTGTCTGTATTTAAATTGTTCTTTGCTATATATATGATATTAATAAATGTCAAAGGTCATTTCTAGATTGTCTACTTTGTTTGGGCTAATCTAATCCTTTTCACAATTTTTCAATCAGGTCATAGAATTCACAACCCGAGATCAAAAATTAAAGTAGAGTCTTGCAGTGACTACATTGAATCAAATTTATTTATTATATTTTTTCATGTAAGCAGAGAAAGTTACAGAATGGCGCAGCCAACTTGGGGCTCGTCATTAGAAACTAAACTTTCAAAATATAATCGAATCTCTTTGAAACTTATACCATATAAACGCTGACGTTTCAAACTTTATGTAATATCTATTTATATAGTAATTCAAAATAGATTGAACAACGTAAATGCTTGACAATTGTTGATGATCCCGACTGTCTGCTGGTTAATCTGTTGTGTTACTTTAGCCATATTCTAAGACCTCAACATGTATACACCTTTTAGAATTCAATATAAAATCAAAACAAAATTTCTATCTCAAAAGTTGTAAAAAAATTGCAGAATTTTCTTTGGACCTATTAGAAACATAAATAAAATACAAAGTTTAGTAAAATAAAAAATAGGACAGTAGAGTCCCGCTATTCCAAACTAATTGGGGCCGAACACTGTTCAGTTTAGCAGGAATTTGGAATAGGCGGATTTCATGAAAAATTTCAATGTATTGACTTGTTAAGGCATAAATTAAGTGCGGGGACATCTGCTAGTGTCAGTTCTATACAGCGTTGATCGGCTCGGAGAAATGCGAGGAGGAGGTGATCACTCAAACTCAAACTGAACTCATTTCGTACGTAAACGCAGCAAATGCACTTGACCTCGCCTTAGTGTGGATTTACACCATCGTTTTTTCCTTCCGTTGAGTTACGATTCAGTTTTCTTCTAAAAACGGAAGGAAAGGGATAGGTAGTTTAAACAGTTCGTTTTGTCATCCCGCAGTCTGTCTGTCCCGGTACCGTATCGTCTTGAAAAAAGATTGAGATAAAAATCAAATTCCTTCGAGATAACGAAAACGGAGGAGAAAAACGAATGAACGCAAATGGCAGGTGGCAACAACACTACTAGTGCCTAGCTGTTGTATCTAATTCTTCCTTCTTTCTGACGGGCCCGGTATCCGTTTCACCGGACGCTTGTTGTGGTAGCTTCCTTCCCGCAAAACAGATGGAAAACGTGAAGGAAACAAAACTAGCTTTCATTCCAATTTCGTTTCAGGAATTTTCATCAAGGCTCTATGTATGTCTCTATTTAAGTTAGGCTCTATGTATGTCTCTATTTAACTTATTTGTATAACAATAAATGTACGTTTTTTTTCTTGTTTTTATGTTTAAAAAATCAGTATTTTTTTTTAACTCTGTTCGGATAATAGGCGGATTTTCGGAATAGCTGGACTGTACTGTATATTCAAATTCAATTGTAGAGTTTTCTTCTTTTTTTTTTTGGAAACATAAATATTTTCAAAAAGGACTAGTTATTTGTTTTACACTTTACTACTTGACTGGCGATAGTATTAATAAAATCTACAGAACAAGACAAAATTAATGATAATACACAATACTTTCCGTCAAATATTTTCTGAATTAAACAAAAAATTTCTGATTTTTCCAGCCGCTAACCACCCTGAAAACTAAACTTGAAGCCTATACTCTGCATTTAAGAAAACAAATGTTTACATCTGATACAAAATGTATGAACTAAAAAAACATTCATAAAATAATATATAAAGAATACAAACAATTTGAACTTTATTAGAAAAAAAGCTGTAACTTTCTTTTGCGTCAATGTATATTCGTGCTATTTTACCAACATTACACCAACTGAAGTTGGCATTTACTGCTGGGAAACGCAGGAAATTAAACAGATAGGAGAGAAGAGAAATTGGCAGTCTTATTTGTGAGTACGGGAAAGATTTATCATGGTAGCTTGTCAATTATTAGTTAAGGAGTCTAGTAAGACATTATTCCAAGACACTTGGTCTGTAAAAAATATTTTCTCTTACCCGTGTCCAAACGGGGAAATAAAATAGAAACAACAATGTATACGATTGTCCACAATATTGCGTCGATTGAGTCCACTTTCATCGCGCAAGAAGCGCTCAAATTGATCATCAATGTACTGTATAATGGCACGAAAACTGAAACAAAACAATGTTATAGTGCTAGCTAAATAAATTTGCAATGAAGATGTATTTATGACAGTTTTTATTTATAGGCCTAATAAGTTGGTTTCCATAACTGGTTTTTATGATACACTTTTCCTAAAGTTTATAAACATTAAGTGTACAGCGAATTGAGAACATTTAGTGATGGATTTAAACTTATTATGTTTTAAAATTAAAACCTTTAAGAACGTTTTTGTTACTAGGGTAGGTTGAACATGCACACATACTTAATGTACACATTACTGGGTGGGTATTACTTAATGCACACATGCTTGTAGAACACAAAAAGAAATAGCAAAATCGGGAAAAATTACATTAAAGCACAATTCTTAAGCTTCAAAATCATATATTTATTTTTCAACATAGTCACCGTTAAGACTACCACATTTCTCCCAACAAATAACAAGTTTTTTCATTCAGTCACTGAAAAATTCTTCAGACTTCTCTCGAATCTAGGACTTGATAGCTGTTTTCACCTTATTGTCCGAGGTATATTGATCTACCCTCCAAGGCGCAAGATCGTAAGGAGGGTGCGGAATGGGTTCAAATTTCGAAGCCTCTTCAGTTGCCTCTAACACGTCAAATTCGACATCGGAGATGTTTTAGAATCTGTATATACCAAAAAAAAATTTACAGTTGCGCCTCGTTCCAAATAATCAGTCACATAATCTCAATATGTATCCCAAAATACAGTCAAAATACATTTTTTTTTTTTTTTTGCGGATAGTTGTGTTTTGAATTTTTTCATATGAGGAGAAAACGGATGTCGATATTCAGCACTCTGTCTTTTCTCTTCCGGGATGTAATGATGGAACCATGACTCCGTCTCAGTCACAATATTCAAAAGAAAGTCAACTCCTTCATCACGGTATTGCTACAAAAGTTGCTCGCAGCATTCCAATCGACGTTGTTTGTTCTCGTCTGTGAGACAGCGTGGTACCCATCGTACACAGATTTTACGGTATCCCATTTGTTCAATAATGAAGCCGACAAGTTCCTTGGATATTCCAATATGGTTTGCGATACGCTTTTGAGTGATTCGACGGCCATATTGCATCCAATCCATGACAAGTTTGCGATGTTTATTGTATGTGGCAGAGATCGGACGTCCGCTGCGTGTTTCATCAGCAATTATGGCTTTTCCATGCTCGAATTTTTTTTTATCGCAATTTTATCACCCATCGATAATTTACAGTAGACCTATCAACACCATCGTCACCATAAAAAACCTTTAAACGACGATGAATCTTAGTAGAAGTCCTTTGCAGCAGTTAAAAATTTGATAACAGAACGCTGTTTAACTCGCGTTGACATAGCACTGGAACACGTCTCCATTCTTCCGCTGGCATGTATTGTGCGTCTAAAAACGCAAACCAGAACCATTGCTTAGAAATAATAATAGCTTTATTGCCAATAAACACAACACATGCAAAGCCTTCAAACTGCAGATGTGTATAGAGGGGGAATGTTACTTATACATGCCACTCGGGCGCACTTCTGAAAGTCATTTCGTTGGCACTCTACAAGCATGTGTTCATTATTACTTTTCAGCCTACCCTCGTATTAACATTAAATGACAGATTTTTTATAAAAATATATGTACATGATTTACACACAAAGGACCTTCTAAAGCCACAATATGGTAATTACCTATCAGTATTGTCTATAGCATCGCCGTAACCCGGAGTATCCACTACAGTGAGTCTGAGCTTCACTCCTCGTTCTTCAATCTCCACAGTCGATGCGTCTAGCTTCACAGTTTGATTTGTTTTATCTGTATAAACATTGTGATATCAAGGTTAGGTAGGAAAACTATTTATAGAATACAAATTGAACAGTGACAAAATGAAACGTTGTTCGTCCGTGATTTTGTATACTAATTGTGTTGTGTTATGTTCCATCAAAGGAATCGACCGATTGTGCCCTGATGAAGAAATAACAGCCGTTGCCTTTACGAGGAGAATGATAGTACATTACACAGAAAAAATTTTAACAGTTTTGACTGTACGCTGGCACTTACTCCAAAGTTGAAGCTTATATTGGGATTTGTTATATGCAGGACCCTAAATTGTATATGTTTTTTATTTATTTTTATTATTCTTTGTTGTGTGTTTGACTTTCTATAAAACAATAATGGCAAAACCTAATGATCCCAATTTTGATTTTGATTCATTTGTAACTATTTTTATTATTAGGCAGAAAAAGAATAAGAAGAAAATTTTTATTTTATTTTTAGCAACAATGAGGAATGGTTATTTTCAGATTTCTTTTTAGTTTTTGACGGATTTTTGCAAATAAAATTCATTTTTATAGACACTGTAAACTCTTATATAACAAAATTTAAACTTGAACTGGACTTATGAAAAATAACACTATATAAATAAAAAACAGAACACAGTTTCTCATCAAACGTTTTTTTTTATATAGTCTTATATAACATACTAGGAATGTTTTTCTTTTCTTCTCTTTTCACATAAGTTTGTAGTTCATATTAAAAATCAAATGCTTCTTCAAATATAAACATAGGAGTAGTAAATGAAAAGTAACTTCAACAAAGTTTTCATTTTTTGTAAACTCATAAAAATATGTTTTTAAATCAACTGCATATTTTTTGTGTATACTACATAACGCTAAGAATCCAAATTAAAAAGAACATTAGAGATATTATAATTGTTATATAAATATTATAATATTATTATTGTTATATTGATGTATAATTGTACTCTAAAGAAGCTTTTTAAAGGTTAAGGATTGTATGGATGGTGATATAAGGTAATTTATTCTGATTAATTAATTGTATTTTCTACTTTTAAAGTCCTCAAAACTTAATTAAATTAATATTTATGAACATTTCAAACCCATAACTCAATTATTTTTTTAACAAACTAAGAAATAAGGTTGCAACTTCCACTGATAAGTTTAAAAACTTGTTCGGCTTAATTAATTAGTAAACGTTCCATTGATAAGTGATTCATACATAAATTCTTTGAATGAGTGAAATATTCAAAGCCTGACACACAGAGGAAAGCAAAGGAGGGGATTTTGTTTGCTATGTTTAGGTGGGTCAGTACAGCATTTATGTATCTGATAATACATGATACTGATACTAGTTGGTATTTAATACTGACAAGTAACCGTTCCTTTGATAAGTGATTCATACATTGATTCTTTGAATGAGTGAAATATTCAAAGCCTGACACACAGAGGAAAGGAAAGTAGGGGATTTTGTTTATCAGTTTATGTTTAGGTGGGTCAGTACAGTGTTTATGTATCTGATACAACATCATACTGATATTAGTTGGTATTTGATACAAGTACCTGTTACTTTTCGTATCTGGTATATCCAAGGGAGACCAAAATTTGCTTTGCGTAAATAAGTACAAGAAAACCTATATAAAGTATAAAATAAAATATGTTTTTATATTAATCTCATTTTAGGATTGAAAATTTGGTTCATATTTTATAAAATGACCATCATATTTAAGTAAAAAATGAAAAGTAAACCACAACTTTTAAAATTCTGAATGGAGTTTGTTGGCTAATTTCACATTCATGTCAACAAATACAGTATCAGAATAGTTCAAATATAGAAAAATTAATGGTTTTACCAGCTGCACTCTAACATTAAATAACAAGCAACTTTAATCTTCTGTCAGCAAAATCTTTATTACGAGAAGGTATCATTAAATGGTCTGTCCAGAATATAGTCTTTTTATAAATATAAATACGCACAAAGCAAATAATTAATCTATTTAGACATATTATTAAACCTTTCAAATTGCACAATACACAAGTTGTATACCTATTATTATTTTTAATCGGTAAAAGAATTAGGCTATAATTTATTTAGTAAAATAATTACTTAAAATGGTCCAAACAACCAAAACAGGAAAAAAAATTATCAGAAAATGAATAAATAAATAATTTTGTTTTGAAGAAGACCCTCTTGAAATGGATTTTAAAGTAACCATGAAATTACAGAGGGTGGTGACTTGCAAAGTAATCTTTCCATGGGCTCACCACTGGATGAAATACTTCACACCATACCATCAACTGAATGTATGCAGCTAATGTTTTGTTAATCTACACATAAACATAAAACTAAAAATAAATCTAAAGCATGTTCAATTATCTTCTTTTTCCTCCATAAGATAAAAAATTACATCTTCAATGCCCGATTTTCAAAATACTTCTAGAATTTTTAGCTTTCTGCAAAGAAGAATGTTCACAGATGGTTGCAGATCCCATAAATATTGATGAGGGTAACTTATGAAATCGACAATTTGCTAAGTCTAAAAACGCAAACCAGAACCATCGCTTACAAATAATAATAGCTGTATTGCCAATAAACACAACACATGCAATAGGCAACAGTCACATTGGGAATATAGATAGGTAGCCTACATAACATCGTAACACATTACAAGTTCATATCAATTAAATTACAATTCATGCATTCCTCCACAGAATAGAAAGCTTTTTGTTCTACCCATTTTTTAATTATAGTTTTGAAAGTTATTTCAGGCAAAGTTCTTGCATACAGAGGCAGTTTATTGAATAGAGAATACTGCTGGTAATAATAACTCTTATGAGTTTTAGCTAGTCTTATACTAGAAGATACAATATTACATTTATTTCTGGTATTGTAACCATGTTTCACATACTGCTTATCAAATTGCAGTATGTTTTGTTGGACATGAATTACATTACAATACAGTACATGAATTAATTACTTTAGTAGAGTCCCACTATTCCGAACTAATTGTTACCGAACACTGTTCGGTTTAGCGGGAATTCGGAATAGGTGGATTTCATGAATAATATCAACATATTGACTTGATAAGGCGTAAATTAAGTGCAGGGACATCTGCTAGTATCAGTTCTGCTAGGAGGTGAACGTTCAAACTGAACTCATATCACACGTAGAAGTGGAAAATGCTCTTGACCTCGCCTTAGTGTAGGTTTACACCATCCGTTGCGATACGATTCCGTTTTCTTCTAAAAACGAAAGGGAAAGGATAGGTTGTTCAAATTGTCCGTTTTGTCATCCCGCAGTCTGTCCGTTAGTACCGCATCGTCTTGAAAAAAAAGATAGAGAATAAAATTCCTTCAAGATAACGAAAACGGAGGAGAAAAACGGATGAACGCAACTTTCAGGTGGCAACAACACTACTAGCGCCTAGCTGTTGTATCTAATCCTTCTTGTTTTCTGATGGACCCTGTATCCGTATCACCGGACGCTTGTTGCGGCAGCTTTTAATTAATTTATGTACGTTTTTTCACGAATGTCTTTTTAGTTTCTCCTGTTTTTATGTTTGACTCTACTGTATATATATATATATATATAGGCAAGGCAAAGTCATAATCCCAAGTTCAGGAAATCCGGGTCTATTTGATACCCCAATAACGAGTTTTTTTTTGCATTAAAAACTCTCCATGAAGGGACCTGAGACCAGAGTCGTACACCATACTTCAGTATGTAATGGAATTGGCCAATAATATGTCATAAGAAGCACATCCGAGCTAACACACTGCTTTAATTTTCTTAAGAGATAAATTACCCTGGGCAGTCGTATGCAAAGATTTGATATTTGAGACTCCCGAGTAAGCTTACTGTCTAAATGAACACCCAATAATTTAACTGAATTGAATGTTTCCTTCTCCAATAGAGAGTGGTTAAGCAAGAAGATTATATGTTCGGTATTGTCTTCATTAATTTTAAACTACAGAGATTTTTTTACAGAAAACCAAGTCTTTGCAAGTTCCATAGAGTTTTTAAGCTGAGCACGTGAATTTACAGGTTCTTTGTGTGAACTAAGCATAGTTGTGTCATATGCATAAAAAAAAACAGAAAAGGATGGAATGTTACAGTAAAATTTGTTTATAAAAATCAAAGGAAGACCCCCAGGACAGAACCCTGCAATAACATTCATGCACTTAGAGATGCAGTTATTAAAGAAATTACAACAGAAAGGAAACTTGTAAAATGCAGAAACTAAACTAGAATGGAAACATATGATTGACTAAACTAAAGAAACTACACAATTCACTGGCATCAAAAAGACAAATAGCAAAATATAATAGAAATTAAAGCTGATAAATGTTCATTCATCTTAATTAACGTTCAGTCATTTTCATTTACCACTTAAACTATTCTAACAGTCATGCATTAGGTATACATAATCTTTACAACATTGCCAAACTTAATTAAGAGCAATTTATTATTGATAGCACGCTAGTAAAGTCAATGCACAAGTTCAACAGTATAACTACTTGCATTCACTTCTGTATAAGCTACAAAAAGGAGACTTTAAGTTAGTTTAGGCTGATTTTTCTACATTTGAATAAAAATAAATTTGATATATATCGTTTGAATTTATTTTTTGTAAGTATGTATGACGAAAAACAAATTTTAATATTTTACAAAAAGGAGACTTTACATTTATTTAGGCTAGGATTTTCATATATTTTAACACAAATTAATTCATTTTATGTATCGTTAGAATATATTTGTGAGAAGTTTGAGTGACGAAAAACAAATTAATTTACATTTTGAAATACAATATACAATAAACTAACAGTTTAGGCTATATTTTTATGAAAATAACTGCCTATATAATGTTATTTCAGTTGTTAATTATTTCTAGGCCTTCTTATATTTATAACAACATAGGTTTACAACTGCAAAATGTAGCCTACTATTTTTTTTAGTAATCTTTGTAAATGAGATTTCCAATTTTCATTGAATAGGCCCTACGTTTATATAATTTACTTAGTTTTTGTAAATCTGGCAATGCTGTAACATCAATCGGATTACCAAGATGCCTGAATGTTCAGTGTCTTCATACTAATATTCAAACTTTTTATTCTCTTCTTGTTTCTTTTAAATTTGTTAAACATAGTTCTTATTTGATTTTTTACAATGAGCCACGGGCATCATCGTCGGGGGGGGGGGGGGGGGGGGGGG
>JAGFPH010001646.1:176157-193027 GCA_018207615.1 Philaenus spumarius
GGGGGGGGGGGGGGGGGGAATGCGTCCACCTCAATACCTGAGGTTTGTGTTTACGTTGCCCTCAATATCTGAGATGTAAAAATAATTTTGTAAATAAAAAGAATTAACTATAAAATACTCTACACAATTTTACTTTTCTTTATATATTTTGTATTATTCATTATCAATTATTATTTAAATCATCATCATTACTGATTACTATTTAAGGGAGGTAACAAACTGATGTAAGGTAATCATAAAAACACGGAAGCGACGCATGATGCATCGGTGACTAATTTACTTTAGTAGGCTATATAACCTATAGTTGCACTAGTTTGAAATAGCCATGTAAATTAAACAAAACTAATTAAACTGTACACAAACAATTCTTATATAAAACATAATGTCGTAGTAGTCAGTTCCTTCTTGGATTCTATTTTCATTAAATAAAATGCAGAATTCAAAAATTACAAAAATATTAACCTAAACTAAAAAATGTAAAAAATAGCAGTTTTGCAGACTAAGGTCTAGTATGTAAGTCATCGAAACAACAGGAACGGCAGGTAGAGCGGGCTGCAGATCTGTCTGTTTAGGGGTGAGAGGGTAGCTTAATGCTCTGGGGCTCTTGAAGCTACGGACAAACTATAATATAAAGGCCCTAGTGAAATAAACAAAAAACTCATCACCAAACAAAACCTCAACACTTATTTTATTACTTTGGTTAAACTACTGTTTTAATTGGTTGTATGCATTTGCAATTCGAGATGGGAGATGAAAAATAGCATAATTGGGAATTGGTAAAAAAAATAGCTCAGTGTAGCAAGGCAATGAGTTTGATGTAAAAGAACCCATTTAAATGTGGTCACCTTTTTTTTTAACTAAGTACGACAAATCATCGCTTAGCATTCATTGTATTTAATTACTAATTACTATGGCGATCAGACAGTACCACTTTGGTAGGTTTTGTCATGTTTTCCCAACAAATCTCTCTGAGCGCCCTTTTCTCATTTTTGGTCAAATTTTACAGTGTTATGTAGCAATTTTCATATGGTACTATAATTAATAAGTGTTACTACTACATGTTATAACTATGGAAGTACTTGGCCAATTTCCTCGTATAAGGGTTTTTCCTCATTCTCAGGTATAATGTTTTTATCTTTAAATTAATCTAATAAAAACTATGACTCCATCTACTTTCAGATCCCCAAACGTGTTTGTTAGATTTCAACTTCATATTTTTTTTAAAACTGTTTCGCATTGCCGCCATGAGATTTGAGCCTATTTGATTAAGTCCATATTTTCCTGGTGTTTAGCCCCTTTGTCATCATTAACCTCCTAACTAGCATAAAGTAAAGGCCTTGAGAAAATAACAACTATTTACCCAAGAGATTATTTTACTCAGTGAAGCTAGTCTTTTAACTGTATCATTTAAATCTTGAAATAAATAAAGTGGTTGAAAAACAACGCGTCTTCTGTATACAAGTACAAATTTAATAAGCATTAACTTTGTGCGTTGTTGTGACAAGATGTCAGAACAAATATAATCAGTGCTTATACATTTTTTTATTTTCATTTTAGTATGTGCAACAATTTTATTGTACAAAATTCAAAGTACAGTAGAACTCCAATTATCCGGAATCCGGATCGCCAATTATCCGGATCAGATTTGAATAAGAACATAGTCAAACGGATGCGATACTTGGAGGCGCGGAATCGATTTAAGGTAGCAAAACAGCTGACTCTGCCTGGTATGTTAAAAAAATAATCTATTTTACAGTGATTAAGTATTGTTTGTAAATATTACGTAATGTAAACATTGTCATTGATATTGTTTTTTCATAATAAATACCGTATATATTCTCTATTGTGTTTTGTTTACGTTTTTCTCCTAAAAACAGCCTTTTTTCGAGAAAAATCCAATTATCCGGATTTTTTATTATCCGGATCGGGTCCGGTCCCAATTAATCCGGATAATTGGAGTTCTTCTGTAGTACTTTTAATAATTATTAATAGATTTTAACGCTCTGATGTTCCTAGCAATAATTTACTATTTTTTAAAAATATTACCCTACTAGGTGATACAAAAAATAATAAAGACTGATAATTCATTGCCTTGTTTTTCTTCTATTAAGTTTTTCCTTAAGACTAAAGGAGCAGAACAATAAAAGTCAATGACAGTAGAGGGAGGTTTTAACTTACAAACCTAGGTCCTATTTAAATCTCATTAGAGATGAATGAACAATAAAATAATTACCAACGGCATCAGGAATGATTCTTTCAGGGTAGAGGTCCGTTAGAAACAAACTATTAACAAGAGTTGACTTCCCAAGGCCTGATTCGCCCACCACCATTAGTGTAAACTCAAAACCTTTTTTTACAGACTTCCGATGCACCTGGTTTGGTAAATTTGCAAATCCAACATACCCAGGAGTTTCAAGGCTGGAAAACTGTAAAACAATGTTTCTACTAATTATTATATAAATAGGATATAAAACTAACTAAAAATAAGGTTAATAGTAGGCTAGGGCCTATGCAAATAAGTAGAATAATTTCTTGTGTACACATACCGGTACTAACTGTATCCTTCACCACGATTTAATTTCCTAAAAAAAGACAGTACCGTACAGCAAAGAAATACATAGAAACAACAGGGTAGAAAATAGGCCATTTCCCAACGAATATAATACAAAAATAGATAGAGGATAGTGCTGCTACCTACTTCAAACTTTCATAAAACTTAAAAATTACTTGTCTTATAATACAGTTTTGTAAATTAACCAGGCCTATAAGATCAGAGTAAGCAATCATTGTGAAAAAGATTTCCTTATTTTGTTTTAGTCAAATTTGTTTTCTCACCAATATATTTTGGCTAAATTACAGTACACATCATCTAACCCACAATGACAACCTGAAAATAAATAAAACCTGAAACTAAACCAGCTTACAATAGTCAGTCACATATATCAATGACACGTATCGATTGACACTACTACTTAACTTTCCTAATAAAAGTTCCTAAAAGTTGGCACTGTAGGTTAGAAGCCGACATATCCTATAATTTCATCAATATTCATTTAGAATAGAGACTATTTTGAATTATGAGTTTAAAATTGTTAGTTATGCCTATGAGCCACCTAAACGATGAAAAATTATAAAACCAACATATACATCAAGCCGAGCCGATTATCTAATTTTTTCTATTAGGAAAATAAGTAGTGCTATCAAACGCACAGTTTGATCAACGTTGTAGGCGTATTCTATATTTACATTTCGGAACTTAAGCCGGTAGCGGGAGTTAACTCTATGTTGTAAAGTCTTATAAACTTGACACAAAAAGGAGGAGTTTCATTGTTTAGGTTTATTTAGGCCTACATATTTATAGAAATGAATTGCATAACAAGTGTGCAAGATGAAAAACAAAGCTTATATGCCAAAAAGGAAAATTTAAGTTAGTTTGGTCTAGGTTTTATGTAGGCCTATATGTAGGCTATATATTTAATGCAAACCAATTTTAAAATATTTTATATTTTACAGACTTCAAATTTAATCAAATATGGTTGTAGGTAAGGCTATATTTTGGTTAGTTTTATAAAGTTATAGCCCAGTCAATAAAGGCCGAAAATCACCATTTGTAGCAACTAATTAGGGGAAATCTGTATTTTCTTAAAATTTTCCGCTTCCCCCCCTTGTGCTTCCCCTCCTACCCTCTTTTGAAGCGTACAAATGCAGAGTTTCACTAAATTGCTTACAACTTCGCTAATACTTATCGTAGCGAATTAATTTTTTGTAAATTTGTTCCTTCATACATATTTTATTCTTATAAATTTTTCGTTAAAGTTGATATTAAAGCAGCTATTAAACAACAAACACCAAAAAATGGTTTAATTAAAAAAGGGATACCGGGTACATATATATATAAATGTAATAAAAACCTCACCGAATCTACTTGCAATCCAATATATATATATATATATATATATATACGTGTTACAAACAGTAAATAAGCACACACATTTACTAAAATAATATTGCAACATCCATTGTACATATCCATGCTTAGCGGTTATAAAACCTGCGTTGGACCACTGGAGCGGCGTGCTATCTTTGATGAGGTCCCAAGGGCAGGCGATCAATTTAAACAAGTAATTACCTACATCATATTAAAGCTAGAGATACAAACTACAAGTTTTATTTGAACTATTTTTGTGCATTTTAAATTATTTAAAAAATATAGTTAATAAAGTAAATTTACATGCTTTGAGAAACCATTTTTTTGGTTTTTGTTGTTTAATAGCTGCTTTAATATTAACTTTAACAAAAAAATTATAAGATCAATGTATGTTTAATATGTATCAAGGAACAAATGTACAAAAAATTAATTCGCTACGATGAGTATTAGCGAAGTTGTAAGCAATCTAGTGAAACTCTGCATTTGTATGCTTCAAAAGGGGGTGGGAAAGAAAGCACAAGGGGGAGAAGCGGGAACTTTTGAGAAAATAAATGTCTCATAAGGATCTATCACATATAGGCCTACAAAATTCAGCTTTCCCCTAATTAGTTGCGACAAAAAACCTTCATTGACTGGGCTATAAGGCCGGTAAGGATGGATAATTCTGTGGTTTGGTTTACGCATTATGATTGTTTTTTTACAATGTTAATAATATTGGCTACATTAAATGTGAAATAGCATCTAGGTTTTTTCATTAATTTGTATAACATTTAAAAGGTTCTGTTATATAACTTAAGTCGATCATTTTTATATGCATTGGTTGACAACCTAGCCTTGTACTAAAATTTCCGATTTGCTTATTATTACTTCCTGCAATTCCTCATCGATAAATAACCAGTTATATTTAATTCTAATGATATGGTTATCAACATCTATGAGAAGAAGGGAATGACACGTTCTCCATATGGAGAGAACATAGATTTTTGTCATAAAAAAACCTTACCCTCGCGAGTTTGAAAAACAGCTGAAACCTAAAATTATTTAATTTTTATTTATCTTTCCAATATAGTAAACACCACATATGTTGGCTAAATTTTACATTAGGACACCTCACCATTTTGCATTTTATTTAAGTGAAGTTCTAACTTAGTTCTAACTCTAGTCACAGAATATTTACCAGCACTCAACATTCAATAGTACAATGTGCTTAGGTTGGCAGCACTACTGCTTTGGGTGTCCTAAAGTAAATTTACACCCAATTTTCGAAAATATTCCATGTTTGATATCATTGTATCTACAATTTAGGTGGCGCAAGTTTACTATTCGACCCTAGCCTAATATTTTTGCAACAATGACGTTGTTTTACGTTCTAATGTGAAATGTTGAATACAGGTAAACATACTGTGACTAAATACTATAGGTTAGAACCTTTTAGGTTTTTTTTATTATTCTTGCACGTCTGTTGCCATAGGTTAGCCTAGGGTCGAATAGTAAACTTGCGCCATTTAGGCAAGTGCTACACTAGTAGTCATTCTAACCTCACAAATGCCATTATAACTTTTACTAACAATTTTACAGTAAATATGTACCATAGCTTAATCTTGCAAAGAGAAAATTCAGAAATTTATGTATTCAGACATATAAAAATCATAAATACATCATTTTGGTGTGTATACTGTATAAAACAATGTAATATGTTTAAGCCTACTTTTAAAACATAAATTCTAATATGGAACAAGTCTTATCAGAAACCCCTCAAATATAATTTAACCCATTTAAAATTTATATTTTAATTGTGACGGACATATTAAGTTCAATTATTGTGATTTACACCTAACTGGTAAGTAGATCCAATTTCATGTATTCGACCCGATAACAAAAAATGTATAGGCCTAGGCCCTAGGTTATCAGCATAAAATTAAGGCCTAAAGTTTTAAAAACTCGACCGTATCGTAATATAATATACATTATTTACAAATACTTAATGTACTTATATAGGCTATAACTAAATACAATTATAACATTTACTTTAGGCCTAATAATAAATATTTGATTTATTATATCATACCGTTTTAACAGACTCGCTGGACATGTTAGGTAGTTTTCTTCCGTTGCTGAAGAAAAGTAAGTTAATCAAAACTTATAAAACACGAAAAATGGTGAACTGTAAACCTGGTCAAAATTAAGTAATAAGACTATAAACAAAATTTAAAAAGAAAGTCGCCAAAAGCCACAACAAGGGTTATAAAACGTCAATTCGAGAACTAAGCCCTACTGCCCTAGTCAATCATTCCGTCGGTCACACAAACACAATACCGGGAACTTAAGTGTACTCTGACTCTGAACGATTTTATAAGGAACTTCAGTCAGTGTTGTCAGTTCGTCAGTTCATCTCAGCGGTTCATTCAGGTAGCCGTGGATCGTGTTTATCATCAATTATTGCTAATGTTTCCGTTATTATTCTTTCAACAGATAAAAGAGTTGTTTACGAAGAAAGATTAACGTAATTATTTGTAACTAACGTATTAAACAATTTATGGAACAACCGTGTTTGCAAAATACAGTTCGAATTAAGTAATTTGAAAACACTTGGCCTATCCTATTATTTTTTTTTAATGTTATATTATACATACAAGCTATTAACGGTGAAGAGATATGTGTTTATTATCACGAATTTTTGTTTGTTTTCTAAACTGACCATTACAAATTACAATATTCACAAAAATTATCGCTTAAAATTCAACTATAATACTCGAGTTATCTATCCAATGATTGAACCACTGTATATAGTACACCGAGGAAAACTGTAATTTATTTCGTAACGACTAATTCCCATTGATGTCGTTAAGCCGAAGAGAACTGTCAGATCGTTAGTTACTGGAGAAAATGTTTTTTCTGTGAAATTCGGTACCTCAAAAGATTTTACAGATCCCGGCGCGAATGCTGGCATTTGGACTATGGGCTACTAACCATACTAAAAACATCAGTATTCCCGGGGCGGGTAGATAAACCAGTTCCATGTTCCAATTTTATGCGATTATCTCTAGAAAAACGAACATAAATAATGTAATTAAATTTAAAATTACTTTTGTAACCCTTTCAAGGGTGAGGTGACACAACCAGTTCGTTGAAAGAATGAATCACATTAGAAAGCGGCGTGGAAAAATGTTTTTTTGTCTCCACTTACGCCCTTTTCCCACACCCCTCGCCCATCACGCCCGGGCAAGGTCGAGTGCCAGCATTCGCGCCGATATCTGTACTTTGGTTTTTTTTTTGGAGGGTAGGGAAGGGTTTGTGGTGTGTTACTCAAGGTAAAGCGACAACACGACGGTGCAATAAAACTGCCAAGGGTCATCGGTTTACCTGGTTTGCAGGGCTACGACAACACGACGGTGGTGCAGCTGCGAGTGGGCTCCGTCGTGATGTCGTAGTCTGCACGGCTTGACCGGGGTAAATCTTGATGAGGGTTTGACAGGCAGTGGTGATAATATTTAGCCCGTACCCCTGCGTACTCAGCAAATTTACAATGCATATACATGCAAAATACATGCTATGTTCTCATGCAAAATACTGTGACTAAACAGTTTAGGTAAGTCCTTTAGTTTTTTTTTTTAATTCTAATTATAAAGTGATAATACGACGAAATATTATAACTATACAAATATTATAATCATACTGTTATCGGCAAAATACTGTGATTAAACAGTTTAGGTAAGTCCTCTAGTTTTTTTTAAATTCTAATTATATAAAGTTATAATACGACGAAATATTATAATTATACAAATATTTTAATCATACTGTTATCGGCAAAATATGTGAAGTGACTTTAAAGGGGTAAATATTGTCTAGCTATGAACTCAGTTCTGGTATGGATAAAGTTTTCTTCAAGACAGCCTCGCAGGTAGACGCGGAGGGATTAGGGGCTGGGACCTCGCGCAGACTACGACAATACGACTGAGTCGCTAATGAGATTCGGCAACGTCGTGCTGTCGTAGCCCTGCAGATAAATATTTATTGCCCCCCAAGGGTTCCAGGTCGCATTCAGTCGTGTTGTCATACAACCGTTACTCAAACCTTTCAAATGGAAGCCAGGGTCAAGTGATACTTTGTTTTAAAGACCTTACAAACCCATTTATATATTTATATTATACAGTATATTTTCAATACTATCGCGTTTTCAAAATGGTGGACCAAGTGACGACATTTTGAAACCGTAAGAGATATCATAAAACTTTATTTACAAAAATGTTAGATTTTTCAATATATTTCAAAATTGGTGTACCGGTACAACTCTTCATACCAGGCCACTGCTAATTTTTAACCCCCGACGCAAACAGAGGGGTGTTGTAAGTTAACATGTGGATCTGTGTTTTGTATCTGTCTATGGCATCGTAGCTCAAAAACGGATAAACCGATTTTTATTTAGTTTTTTTTTAAAGGTGACTTGATCGAGAGTGTCATTATCTATGATTCAAAAAATATGTTCAGTCGTGGTCTTTTTATTTTTAATTTATCTGTTATTGAGAAATGGAGTTAGTTTAGAAGAAATGGGATTATACAAAGTAAGAGAAAATTTTGAAAAATGCTAATTTGACATATCATTTAAAACATGTATGTATGCTGATTGTAATTTTGATATTCTAGTTTTTCTTTAGTGAATGGTAGCTGTAATCTTAAATTATGTTAAATCTGAATTTCCGGTTATTTAGAGCCATCAGATTGAAACCGTGATAGGTATGAAAATAACTTCAAGACAAAATGTTTGTTATTGTACGGTCTCTAAATTGAGATACCAAATTACCCATACTTGCATTTGAGAAATGTGAGGGACAGACCTCTACCCCTCTCCCTAAAATTCCCTTTAAAAGTACCGCATTTAAAAAGAAATGGTTTCTCAAGATTATTGATAATACCGTACACATTTTAAACCTGAATTTCCAGTCATTTAGAGCCGGCATTTTGAAATCGTGATAGGTATGAAAAAAACTTCAAGATAAAATGTTTGTGTCTGTGGGTTTTTAAAAGAAGTTAACACTTGACTCATGCTTTCATTTGACAATTTTGAGAAATAGACCACTCCCCCCCCCATGTACCGAATTAGAAAAAAAAATTCTTAAGATTGTTGATATACAAATAAAACTATACAAATGGGGTTACAGTTTATTTCGTATTTCTAGCTCAAACCGTTTGCCCTCAATAGGCTACATCTGCAACTGGTGGTTTATTATACTCTGTATACGGGAAGTTCCTACATTGCGCTGGGATAATTCAGGCAATAGTTACGTGGGTCAAAACAAAGAAAAAAGATCCTATAAACAAATGCCCGGAATTCTTCTTTTAGTAGCTATATGATCTTTGTTTAGTAAATAATTTATATCCCTCACATATTTGCAAGACCAATTAATTAAGTTGGACGGTATTTTAAAGTTACCCTTTGTAAGATAGGTTTGACAGTTATACTCCATATAAAATTGAACGGTATTAAAAAAAAAATGTTTATAAAAATTAACTTTTTTCGAGTAATTCTAATTTAAAATATGTAAACGATCCCCATTTTGAAACGAATTATTGGAAAAAGTCGATTATTTCTACTAAACTAGGTCTTTACGTAGATGAGTAGCGTACAAAATTTCAAAATTTCAAATTCATCTGTTAAGCCGTTCTTGAGGTATGAATGATTTAGTTAACAGAATAAAAGGACGGACAGCTGGTAAAAGAACCGTTTCCGGACATCTCTCTATTATAGGCTGAAAAATGTTCCTATCTTTCACGCAAAAATGCTGGCCCTATTGCGCATGCGTCAGGATCTAGGCCACCGCTACCCCCACCACCCGACCCCAATCTAAGTGCATCTGACCTAATCAATCGTCATTTCCGTGACAATATCAAAGTATAAAATAATCCACGGTTAGTACTAGACTAGCGGTAGTGATCACCAAGAGGATGCGCAGTGGCAAGCCCTGAAGTCACTCGGCACCCAGACCACGGAGCCACTTGGTTGAAACTATAGGTTGACAGCTGTTTAAAGTTAGTTTATAAATGCAATTTTGGTTTAAATTAGAGTTTTAACCAAATTTAATTTAATCGTGAGTTTAAACCTTGATTGAAAAGTAACCCTTAGCCAAGCAACATTACAATTTATTTATAATAAATATACAATATAGGAGTGTTTTTGAAAATGAATTCTATCTTATAAAAATGTAGATACCAGTCTTAATAATTAACGTCCTACATATTTCAATAGGGATTCGTTTCTGTGCGTAATATGAAACACGGGGGAAATCTTTCGCCAGCTGTAACTCTCTAAAGAAGCATTTCCAAACCTATGAATATATGAATTTTTTTCATTATTTTTTGCTAGTGGAATCAGCTCAGAAAGTGCTCTTAACATTATGCAAATAACTTATTATTTTAGCTCATAATAACATTCAAATATTTTGTTTCTAGAGTAATTCTGGGTATTGTTGAGAACTAAAAAGAAATACATTTTTTCTTTTTTTATCAATATCTCTGTTATCCTTTGAGCTACAGATAAAATAAATAAACCATTGTGTTTGTCATTAAAAAGTAAACTTTTTTGTCTCTTATAATTTTGTTGTTAAGTTAGTGGTTTTTGAGATATTTGACATTAAAAATTATAAACGGCCGCCATTTTGAAAATATTTTAAATAATTTTAAAATTTTTCGTACAGTGATAAAAGGTTACGCAACAAATAGGTATACTAAGTTTGATCTCAATATAATTTTTACTTCCAAAAATATTATGTGTTTTGTAAAAAACACATACAGACAGACAGACGAAAAAATAAGCACAGTAGACCCATGTTTATATTGTGAAATATGTTTGCCTGGATCCCAGGAACATATCCAAGAAAGGGGTCCAGAGAGTTCGGGGACACCCTGTATAATATAGAATACAATTAAAATTGTTTTGTTTTATGTAACACAAAAATACAAATCGATGTTTTATTGCCTCGATGTTTTCGATATAGACAATGTATTCATTGTTTGTGGTTGTAAAACTGCTTAGTAATAATATTTATTACCAGACCCTTATTTATATTATTTCTCGATGGTGTTTTTTGGTTGCATTACCATATATACCTTAATTCTTCATCAAAATTAATGATTCAAACATAATTTTAAGGCTTATGATCCCCGCTATTGACGAAAAATAGACAAACAGTTTAAAATTAATGTTTTCGTTTGAAAAAAAAAAAACAGAAAATAACAGCGATGTCTGTGTGTTGTTTCGCTCAATGGAACAGCCAGAGAGAAACCGGGCCCCAATCCTGCCGGACTTGTTTCTGAGTAGTGTTTTGTTAGTTATGTAGGCTATTATACAAATTATATCTGCTAGGATCCATGAAATAAGTTTGAGTACAATTTTCTGCCAATCCTAACGTAACACTTTCACTTAAAGTAAAAATTATTATATTTACCTTCGTATTTCCGTCGTGTGACTTCCTTTATATATTATGGCAACGCGTTTCGGAATCTATGTTCCATCGTCTGGCTTCTCTGAAGTTAAGTTTGGCTTTCACTTAAGTTTGTCGACGCGTTTCGGAGTTCCTCCATTATCGAGACCTATTTCAGTACTGGATTCATCCGTTATGGAATCGTCTAGATATTCCACCGGTATTGCTTCTTATGTAACCTGTTATGTAATATGTTATGCAACACGTTATGTAACCCGTTATGTAATATGTTCTTTAAGTACTTTATATTTAATTTCTTGTAAAATTTCGTTTATTGTTTCAGTTAAGCAGTATTGACCCAGTTGCAAGTGTAGATTTAGTATCTTCTTATTTAATATATCCTTTTTGATGTATAGAGTATTAATTTCCATTTTTAACCAATCCTTTTGTGCTTTTTTAATAACTAAATTCGAAGTAAAACTGTTAGCAGATTGGCAGAAAATTGTACTCAAACTTATTTCATGGATCCTAGCAGATATAATTTGTATAATAACTTCAACTTGGTCAGCCGGACCGTAATAGTGAAACGATTAGAATTCAGCTACAGGAAATTACACAAGACGATAGCCAATATATGGTTTAATAAACAATGCATTTTAAATAACGTGATTCCAACATACGCTAGAATCAAGAACAAGACTAACAGTTTTACTTCGAATTTAGTTATTAAAAAAGCACAAAAGGATTGGTTAAAAATGGAAATTAAGACTCTATAGGCCTACATCAAAAAGGATATATTAAATAAGAAGATACTAAATCTACACTTGCAACTGGGTCAATACTGCTTAACTGAAACAATAAACGAAATTTTACAAGAAATTAAATATAAAGTACTTAAAGAACATATTACATAACAGGTTACATAACGTGTTGCATAATATATTACATAACAGGTTACATAAGAAGCAATACCGGTAGTAGGAGGAGTGGCGTGGCTAACTATATCTAGACGATTCCATAACGAATGAATCCAGTACTGAAATAGGTCTCGATAATGGAGGAACTCCGAAACGCGTCGACAAACTTAAGTAAAACGTTAGGATTGGCAGAAAAATGTCCTCAAACTTAGTTATGTAGGCTATTAGCTAGCTTCTATCCTATACCTTGTTCACGGAGAGTTTAAAGTGAAGCACCTCCCCCTACAATATTTATGGGCCGGGCAGACTGTGTCACACGCGGACCTTCCTCAGGGACGAACGTGAACGTTGGGGTGGGCTAGAGAAGACAAAGTTTGTTCACTAAGAACTACTGTGAATCATACACAGAGTCCCCCGTCCCACATGTGAAGTTCGTTTTCCTCATTGGCCCAAATCCCAAACGACAGCCCTTAACTCAGCCTAACGTAAGGTGGTGCTTCACTTTAAACTCTCGGTGAACAAGGTATAATATATTATTTTTAAAAAAGTTGCTTTTCTACTGTAATTCTTCATCCAAATTAATGATTCAAATAAACCAACGTAAATAAATAAACGTAACTAACTGAATTAAATCAGCGTATTAAATCAGGTAAGTACTCCTAACTTGCGAAATTTTCGCACGGGTCAGCTAGTTTAGACCTAATAATTCATTTTGAAAAAAATCATAAACTGTTAACCATTCGATGTTTTTATTTTAGTTATACCTACTGTTCTCGTTATACGGTATAATGCAAACTCGTAAATTAAAATGGTCCTTTTTTTTAATGTCAACGGTGCCGGCAGGGTTTTAATTTAGTCAAGGTTCTTCAGTTTTTTGCAACAGAATTGATTATTTTTTAAGATATGAAAGCAAAGCAGAGGCTGCAGAGGTACCTAAAGCAAGGTTAATAATTGATTTAAACTTCTTATCTGTAACTAATCCTAGACTCTACAATAAATTTCCTGACAAAATTTTAAAATGTAGTACTCTAAACAAATATTTGATCCTCCTAAAGAACTGGCTATTTAGCAGGGGCGAAGCTAAGAGCTTGCTGGATGTGGTCATGTGATGGAATGTGGGAATGTGTATTGTCAATTAAAATTTAGATTTAGTAAAAAGTTGAGTATTTTTGTACATACATATAACCTTTTATATAATGATTGTTAAACATTTTATTGTATATATAATCTTTCATATAGTTACTGTTAAATCTTTTTATTAGTTTTGATATGTTTGTTTAGGTTCCCGTTTATTAATTTGTCTTATTTCCCGCTATTTGTATGTTTTGCCCATAATATGTTTTTATTTTGGATTGTAAATTTAACTGCTCTCATAAAATTACAATTTACTTCTGCAACCTCAAAACGGGATTGCCTCAAAAATGTTATTCCCTTATAGAATGCTATTCTGTGTATTTTTTTCAAAGTTAAGTTTTATTTTATATTACAGGTTGTTATTTTTATTACAGGTTGTTATTTTATTTTATACTTTATGATATTTTCATATATGACTTATTGTGTTGTTATGTTCTTATTTTGTACGTGTTTGTAAATATATATCAGGGACAGGGAATGAAATAATTATCTTTAAGAAAAATTAAGTCATACTATCACAAAACCCATATACTAATTGTGATTCGTGAAAACGAGTAGGGTAGGCAAAAAGGCGGCTGGCCCACTGACGCTCGGTTAAAAAAGATACTTTTTTTAAAGTACACTAATAATTTTGTTATTTTTTGTTAGCTAAACAAGTTTTGTCTTAATATATTTTTAAAGTAAAACTGTCGATAAATCTACAAGTTTTCAGATTGTTATTAGATTTTTCTGTATACTTTTTTTAAAATAAAACAGTTGTATTTTCAAATTAATAATACTGTAATTATAATAACGACTTTTTCTAAAGTAATAATTAAAAGCAATTTTTTTAGTCATATAACTTTTTTCTGTATATATTTTTAAATAAAAACGTTGTAAATCTAAACATTTTCAGATTGTTCATATTTGATTTTTCTGTGTACTTTAAAAACACTGTTGTTTGAGCTTGTTTTTTTACTTATTTATGTTTGAAAAGCGTATTGTAATGTTTACTTTATCATAAAAAACGGAAGGACTTATCAAGATTTTAAAACATTCGTATAGTAAAAGTAAAATTAACTGCAATGACTAATAAAGAACTTCAGAACTTACAGTATTTGAACTGTTTGAACATCTGGCGAGGATTGAATGATATAACCACCAAAAGGATCTAAGAAGAGACCAGAGGGATAGAGATCGATCAAGAAAAAACAGGGAAGAGAGAGAGAGAGAGAGAGGGGGGGGGGGGGGGGGGGGGGAGAGAGAGAGGTGGATATCAACGAGATTGGCCAAGTGTTCTTGTAATGGTCGTTACATAAAGTAATTTTGTAAAAAGTACCGGTAAGAAAGTTTTTGTGATTTTGAATTGTCGATGCTTTAATATATTTTTGAATACTTTGGAAGCTAGCAGAAAGTAGTAACTTTTTCGAAAAAAACCTATTTGAAAATTGTAATGGACGTGTGAAGGAGAGATTTGCATTCTGCATGCTTGTAGGACCCAAACAATAGCTTATCACCGAATACAGTATCAGGGCCGCGTAGTGTAAATAGGGAAGGACTTTATCACGGCGCGGCGCTCGGGAAGCAATAACTCACGCACTGCTGTGACACTGCATGCTACGCTGTACTGCTCTAATGGTTGCAGAATAGTGTTAATAAACATTGGCCTGCATTACGTAGCATATTTATTAATGTTACTGGCTTATCATATTAATATTGTTTGTAAAGTTTAATATAAGTGTACAACGTAAAAGCAATAAAGTATAAATAAAGTAATATGTTGCAAAATCAAAATAAACAAAAATTACTTTCTGTTTATTAAGAGAACTTAAAACACAGAAATAATTATTACATAACGTATGTAAAATAGAAAAAAATCACAATTTTGCAACAAATAATTTAATTTTTTTGTATATTTTGTTAGTGTGTACTTTTATAAATTTATTAAAGTTAGATAAGTTTAAATTTTGTATAAAAAGTGCATAATTAATCAATGAAAAATGTCAAGGTATTACAAATTTGTTTAGTATTCATTTGAATTAGTAAAAGATTATTTCACACTAAATTGTCAATCGATTAGAACAAAACATTTCATATTAAAATATTTATTTTTAGAACTACTCTACTACATAATATCAGCTCCCAAAAGTTTATAGCAAAATAGTTATTTTTAGAACTACTCTACTACATAATATTAGCCCCTAACATTTCATAGTAAAATAATTATTTTTTGAATTACTATATGATATTAGCCTAAAAAATGTCATAGTAAATTATTTATTTTTTGACCTACTACATAATATTAACCCCCTATAATTTCATAGTAAAATATCTATTTTAGAACTGCTCTACTACATAATATTAGCCCCCAACATTTCATAGTAAAATATTTATTTGTAGAACTACTCTACTACATAATATAGCCCCCAACATTTTAGAGCAAAATATTTATTTTTAGAATTACTCTACTACATAATATTAGCCCATAAAATTTCACCGTAAAATATTTTTTTTTTTTTTTTTGTTGACTAGGCTACTACGTAATATTAGCCAACTACAATTCATAGTAAAGTATTTAATTTTTTGAGGTACTCTACATAATATTAGCCACCAAAATTTCATAGTAAAATATTTATTTTTTGAATTATTATATGATAGCCTAAAAAAATCATAGTAAATTATTTATTTTTTGAGCTACTACATAATATTAACCCCCTATAATTTCATAGTAAAATATCTATTTTTAGAACTACTCTACTACATAATATTAGACCCCAACATTTCATAGTAAAATATTTATTTTTTGAGTTTCTATATGATATTACCCCAAAACATTTCATAGTAAAATGTTTATTTCTTTAGCTACTCCATAAAATTAGCCCCCATAATTTCATCGTGAAATTTTTTTTTTTTTAGCTACTCTACTACTACATAATATTAAGCCCCCAACATTTCATAGTAAAGTATTTATTTTGAGATCCACTCTTTTACATAATATTTGCCCCCAACATTTCATAGTAAAATATTTACTTTTATTAGCCCCCAACATTTCATAGTAAAATATTTAATTTTTTGAGTTACTATATGATATTAGTCCCCAACATTTCATAGTAAAGTAATTATTTTTTGAACTACTCTACTACATAATATTTTCCCACAACATTTCATTTAAAAAATTTATTTTCAGAACTACTCTACTACATAATATTAGCCTCCAACATTTCATAGTAAAATATTTATTTTTTTAGTTACTATATAATATTATACCCCAATATTTCACAAACAAATATTTATTTTTTGAGCTACTTCATACATAATATTAGCCTAAACTTTTCATAGGAAAATATTTAATGTTAGAACTAATCTACTACATAATATTAGCCACCAAAATTTCATAGTAAAATATTTATTTTTTGAATTATTATATGATATTAGCCTAAAAAAATAATAGTAAATTATTTATTTTTTGAGCTACTACATAATATTAGCCCCCC
>JAGFPH010001646.1:215470-235227 GCA_018207615.1 Philaenus spumarius
TAGTGCCGAAAAAGTCTTTATAAACGATTGCTCGGGGAAACTCGAGAAACTTCATTTTTCTACGATGTAAGTGGACACATCGAGCCTTATTAATTTCACGGTGTTAGAGGACACATCGGAGTCTGGATATTTTTACGAGGTAAGCGGACGCATCAGGAGCTGTTAATTGTGTTTTATAAAATACTATAGCATGCAAGAAGCTAAGTATTTTCTTCGTTAAACTAATAAATTGTATAACAAGTGGGAAGATACGTCGTTGCGGGTGTAACCTGGAATGCAGCAATAGACACAGAATAAATCTACAAGAACGTCCGTGGCAACTTAGTCATTACAAAGTTGGCCTAACTTGGAATATTCTGGAGGAGGAACATAGCCTGCAAATCAGATGATACATGGAGTGATTCGCATAGCTTCCAGACAGGACTCCAGGACATCACCAGGCGATCACTAGGACATGCAACTGTAACGTCGAGGGAATAGTCGAACCGGGACTTCAGACATGCCATCACCACCACCATCTTTAAGAATTCATCCAACATTCTTCCAGACAACCCTACAGGAACCTATCGCCATCAACGAGACAACTCAACCAGCACGCAGAGCATCTGTAGCCTGCCATTGTTAAACAACGCTCGCGGACTTCACATCAAACGTCGCGACGCCTGGACAAGTGTGAAAAGGTCGGTAGAAACGTAAATACGTTAGTCCCTGTTAAAAATTTGTCTGAAGTAAATTCAAATAAATTTATTTTAAATACTGGGTTACTTAGGATGTTAGATTAGATAAAATATTTGTATTATTAATAAAAAAATTAAACTCATTAAATCGTAAATTAAAATAAAATCTTTCATTGAAATATAAATTAAATTAAATTGAGATCAAAATATTAGAATAAACTATAGTTAGGTAAATAATCAGTTCTGCCTTGTAGTTTAAGAAATTATTATTGAGTTTGAAAGAAAAGTTATTATTTGGTATTTGTTGGAAAAAGGTAAATTCCAAAACAAAGGTAGTTATTTCACCTAGGCCAAACAAAGCGAGATTGCCTATAAGACTTCCAGTAGGTGGAAATAACTTATTCTCCAACAAAGAATTCTCGAACCGGAGAATTCGTTGTAATATATATATAGATTTCCCGCGTAATCATTTGTTGGTTTTGCTGTTATTTTTAACCAGGGTAGGTTTTCGATCAACATTTATTGTGGCTCTTTCGTGTTCGAGCATCGGATCAACATTTCAAAACCAACAAATAAGGGACCCAATTACAAAAAACCTCTACAATTTCTTATCAACCCAACTTAGCGTCGTAACTGAGACCATCAATAGTTGATCTGTTTTATACAAGTTATATACAAAATACCGTTATTCAGATAGTTTTAGGTTTTAAACCGGTCAGTCTCACTCGCTCGCTTTTCTAAAACTGCACCCGGCCATCGACCCGGCCCGGCCTTGCCTACTTACCCTTCTACCTATTCATAGTTGAGGGAGGGTTGTCTATTGTTTACTGCATTGTATATTAAATGGTTTATTGGTTTAATATTTTACTTCTATACAATAGACGATATGCAAATTATAGTAAGTTCTTCATTTCTTTACCGATTTTCGTAAAACTCATTTTCCTATTGTTTTTTGGGATGCTGAACAAGAATCTGGCACTTATTTTTACCTAATGTTAAAAATAAAAATAATTACTTGATTAATACGAATTATATATTTTTTTTAAAAGAATAAATCCATTTACACAGTTTTCACGATATCTTCCGAACTTCGGAACTTATAAAAATTTAATCAGACATGAGTCCGTCTTGTCGTTTTAAGAACTTAATACTTTAGTCTTTTTTTTTTTTCAATTTAATTTTAGTGTTTGAAGTCGGAAAACATTTCTGTAAAAGCAATTGACAGCATTTGCTTCAGCTGCAAAAGCTTTTCTTATAATGTTTTGGATAATACAGAGGTATTTTATCAACTAAATTGACAATTTTTAAAACTTTCTAAATGTTTCAAATTGGGACAAATTGTAATTTGTGGTACCTATTTATAATTAGATTTCAATACAAAAAAAAAGCTTTCAAGTTTTGTAAGATTCCTTAAGGATAATTGGTATATATAGACTAACTATCTTTAAAGTTTATCACTTTAATATTATTTTATTATTATTAGAGTTGTTGTATTTTCGAGTTTCAATCAATTAATTTATCCTGTAAAATTGTTGTCCTGTAATATTTAACAACAATCCATTTAGGCTACCACAAAAAATAAGGTACACTTTACTTTAAATATTTGTTTTTATGCAAGAATATGTTTAAAAAAGAGGCAGTTGAAAATGTTCAATGTTAAATCTAGAAAACTATACATTTTATAAATCCATCTTTTTTAATTGAGTGCTGACAAAAAAACTGAATATGCTTTATAAAATTGCTAATCCGGCTTGAGATTCACTTTTAATTATAAATTTTTACTGTGCAAAGAAAAAACAAAAACTTGGTACTTAAAAATGTTAATGACGTGAAAAATAAAAGGGATTTTTTTAAAATGTGAAACGCAAAACGGATGCGTATTGTGACTGTGGTTAAAACGAGACTTTGCAAAAAAAATACAAAATAAATGGTTTTAAATTTAACATTGCTCTTACCCCAAGATGACCGCCACTAAAGCAGACCATTAAGTTGTAATAATTAAAGTGCTCGCTGTATCGCCTAAAATGTGTAACCAGTGCCTCAAATACATCGAAAACGTTTTAGAATTTGTATTTTTTTTATATATATATTCAGGTATATTGTTTAAAAGTTTTGGGCTGACCGACGAATTAATAAAATTTCGCAAAAAATCTTATTTGTCTTTAATACAGGATGTGGCGCACAACTCCGAAGTTTTATTCTATCTGGGTTATGTACTAACGTTGTATATCCACTCCGTATGTAAAACATCTATAGGACCTTGTTTGTATACATAATAGATATTGCGTGGTTTTTTTTTATATCCAGAAGATCCCTGTTACACATTTACTATATTTAAGCCATCATAAATAGAGGAACTAAATTTTAAGAGTGCATCTTCAGTACCAAAACAATTTTTAAACCCAAACTGATTATTGCTAAAACATTTCTTAAAAAAAACCATTATTATGAACTTTAGCACTTTGTCAAAAACCTTTGGAAACAAAGATATCAGAGAAATAGGTTTGCAACTATTTCCCTGTCACTTTTTTTGAAAATTGGTACAACTAGGGCCTCTTTAAGTCTATCAGGACCCAGTCACAAAAGTTAGGTTTATTAAAAATTATACCACATCCGTTATGTGAATGTTGATAGCCTTGAGCAAAGATACACTAACACATCAAATTCTGGAGATTTGCCTAACTTTAGCTCACGGATCTTTTTCTCAATTTCGTCCGGTGTTACTTTTGTTAAAAATATAAACATTTTCGTTTCGTGGTCCAAAATGACCATTGTACATTGAAAATGTAGAACAATTTGTTAGAAATGGTGTCCTAATAACATTTACATAATTAAAAAAATAAGAATAAAACTCATTAGCAGTAGTATCAGTTCCATTTTCCTTTAGAAAATGTATAGCCTACCTTTTCAAGACTCGCGTCTTTGACCCTTGACCTCATTTAGCAACCTTGAATTTCCTTTACAATGTTTAAACATTGTGAAACATATAATAATGTATAGTACTAATATGATTTAGCCTCCTTTATGTCAACCTGTATCTCAACTTTTACATTTTCTAAAACTTTCATTTATTTTTGGGTCATTGGGATGTTTCTAATCGTCTATGTAGCTGGTTGCTTTTATTAATTTAAAAACATAAGTAGTTCGTAATCCAGGGTTTAATAAAATTTGTTTTATAGACGTCAGGAATTTGTAATATACTCATAAATCTATATTGTTTTCCAATATTTCAAAAAATGTTTCAAAAGCAGAATTTATATTTGTACCATTGTATACATTTGAAAAATCAGTCAAAACATTGTGTTTGTTTAGTTTATAGGCAATAGCTTGAACAGGCCTAACTTGAGGTTGCAATGTATAAACTTGTGATAACAATAGGACTAAAATTATTGCGTAGTGATCTATAATGTCATATCTAGAATATCGAATTTAATATTTACTTTAAACATATCGTTTATTCTAACTCACGCATGATCAATACACGTTGCTAAATTATTTACTACGTTTCTCGGTTCTTTTAATAATATTTCAAAGTCGTAATTTGGCAAAAGTGTGGTGTAATTATTTCTTTGTTTATTGTTGTTTAATAAATCTAGATGAACATCTCCTATTAAAATTTGGTCGCATTTACTATACAGCTGAATAAAAAAATGTAATTCTTCCATAAATATATCCGAACCGCCACACAAGATACAATCTGTATAGTTAAAATAAATCATTTTTTTTCTTCTGCCACATTAAAACCGCAGCTGCAGTACGTCTGAAGTAACAAAATTTACGCAATATGTTTCATAATGTATAAAATTTTTAACGTATTCCAAAATACCACCGGCTCTATAGTCGTGATTTCTATTTGAATCTGAAACAAAATTTTGCAATCGATAAAGACTAACCTCATGCTGTTCGATCCATGTCTCAGACAAAACAATACGATGAAGCAGGTTGACAACAGGTTACAAAATTATAAAAATGTTTCCTAACTTTGTAACATAGTTTCATCGACATACGAAATAAGGTAGATAACATGTAATTCAAGCTTAAATAATAATGTGATAACAAAAGCAATTTTAAAATGTGTGAAATATTTCAAAAAGTTATTAAGTAGAATTAGTGCATGGACAGTTTATTCAAATAACTAAATGTGCCGAAATAAATTTCTGGTTTTCTTTTCGTTCTTAAATAATTTTTTTATATCTTTGAAATTAAAAGATTAGTTATATTACAGATATCTTGCAACTGACAGATGCTCAATTTACAATAAGATGAAACTTGAATTAACTAAAACGTAAAATTGATTCTAAGAGTCTCTAGAATTGAACAAACACAAAAATATTTTAGCACAGAATAGCACCATAATTTTCGTCAAATCATGTTGTAACAAATGTACTTTATTGATTTACTAAAAATACTAAACCCAATTCCAACTAAATCGTTTACAGTAAAAATTAAAATGTAAACGTTTACGTATGTCCTCAATTATACCTTCATGATTTCAACTTTAAAAATCCAAATTATTATGTAGAATAGGTCTATATAACGAAACAATGTTGTTAGAGTGAACGTACTCTACGTTAGGGTCGAGGGACTGCCACAAGGGTAATAATTGTCAGAAATATTTCTATTGTTAAATTCATTTCTTCAGACATAGAGTATTACTCATCCGACAAACCGGCGTTGTTAACATTTCTACAATATGGTTTGATAATTTTACATTATTTTCTTATGTTGTGTTTAAAATATACTTGCAAAGGAAATGTAAGAACCTTTGAAGACAATTTCATTTTGATGTAGTTGGTTTGAAAATAATTTGCAAGACGAATGTGATCCTAAGTCCAAAGAAAATAGTTTGAATCTTTCCATTTTAAAGTAAAAAATATTTTATGCAATGATGGTTGAAAACGTCTGCGTGCAGAAAAAGTGTTTATAGTTAAATTTTTCTTCCAAAACCTACTGCAAAATAGGTTTAACTTCTTACAAGTGTATTGTTCAACAGAACGTAGACCTAATAGTTTTGTCCGTCTTATTTTGTTCTTATAATACAATTATTTATTTATTTTATAATTTCTTTTGTAGTTATGTTTTTGTTATTGAATTTATGGCCATATCACATTTGAAACGACCTGACACGTCCAAAGTTAGTACTCAGTAATGGTCCAATGGTCCAATGATAGTAATTTGGGTTCAGAGAGCACCAAAACAAATTATTTCACTAACAATATTTTTGGGAAAAGGGGCACCAAAACAGATAATTCCACTAAAAATTCAAATTCGAAAGTTTGGACGTAAACAATACTTTCTCCATATACTACGTATAGGGGGGAGAAAGTAAAAATCAAAGAGAAATATTTTTAAATTACATCCCAGTGCCTAGTAAAAAGGCATAGTTTGGTGATGGGTTATTTTCAAAGAAATGTATTCTGTAAATGTAGGTTAAGTGTTACTTAATTTCGAAGGTTTAAAAAAGTTAAAAATAACAACAAATTTATTTTGTTGATCACATTGAAGTGGGTGATCCTTAATGATTTTCGTATATAATGAATGTTTGTATATTCTAAAATATACAAATAATTTAAAGAAATTTTAAGAATAAAATAGTTTAAAAAAGCTATCTGACTACTTGAAATACATGAATAAGCTCATTGAACATCATTTCAGTTTCAGTGCTGGTACAGTAATCATCTTCTTACTATAATATTTCAATTAACATCTGATTTAATACTTTGAATCAATTAATTATGTATATTTTTAATTTATTGGTTATGTTTGTGATTACTAGGAATCTATACAATATTTGTAAGTTTGTTGTCGTGCGAAGTACACTAAAGTTTCCCCCTGTATATTAAAATGATTTTCAAAAGCTAATACGAACAAAAATTAAGGTACGTTTACTCGTTTGTCTACAGTTTAGTAGTTTATTGCATGGCCTTTGAACTAAAATGCAAATTTCAATCGAAATGTATAAACTACCTACAAATTTCTGGTAAACTTTTTAAAATTCATATATTTTTGTTTTATTATAAAGAATGGTCAACAATGACTCCACATCAGAAGAGAAAAAAACTTGAATAATAACAGACCGTATAAGTCTAGTGTTACACAAAATGCATTAATAATCCATTGGTAAGGAATTGATAAAAGTAGTGGTTTAGTTTCGTAATTTGTTTTTTTATCAACAGTACTAGTTTAAAAGCTAGTTAAAATTTTACGCAACTCTTATACAACTTTACAACTAATACAACTTTTATGTTAAGATATTTTGGATTTAATAAAAAATATTAATGTTTAGACAGTGTGTATAATGAAAAGTATTCTTAGTATTGGCTATATCTAAACAATAAATAACTAAACAATAAATCTAAACATAAAATATTATTTCATATTTCAGAGCTCTAAAAGGCATATTTTGGTAGTGGATGCAACTTTGAAGACATTTTTAATTCAAACATAGGTATCATCATTTTATAGCTAGTTTACTAATATCGTTTAAAAATATAATTATATATTTTTTGTTCCCGTTTCAAGTTAGTGACAATAAACAGTTTGCGTATTTTTATTTACTACTAATTAACCATTTTACTCAAAAGTCACAATTTTAAGAAACATTGATTATAGTATATGATTTCATTCAATAACCAATTTGGTCACTTTTCCAACAGTTAAATGAAAAATGAAAAAAACACTTTCCTTAGTTTCTTTAGGCAAGAAATTGTGGGGTGTGTCTAAACACACGGAAGTGTGTGTCTAAACTGATTCGTTTGCTCTTTTTACGGACTGCTCGGGTGATCTAAACAAAACAACTTTTTTATAAACGTATTACTAAGGTTCAAAATAGTCACCATTAATCTTCCAAAACTATTAAAAGTAATAACCTAAACGCTGGTATTCTAATTACCAAAAATAAGTACAGTATTCTTGACTTATACCTTTGTACATCCCTAACCTCACAAAACTTGGACTTTGACGATTACATTCCAAACTGCAGATAACTTCAATTACAATCTATTTAACGAAGATTACATTAAATCTAGTTGACTGCAGTGGATTTAGCAATATGGTTGTTGTGAAAACACGTAGCCGTAATTTGTATAATATTTACTATCAAATAAACACTTCATGCTAAATAAACTCATCAACTTTTATTTTGTTTTGAATTATGTGCTTGAAGTTGAGTTGCTTGTGATAAATAGTAGGATTACAACTTTTTCCTGTTTCAATATTTTCTAAACTAAGGATTGTTAATAACTTTTCTCTATGATTTAAATGCTAAATGCTGATTATTTCAGTTGAAATTGATTATGAGTTTTATAAATAATTTTAAAGAGCAGTTAAAAATTCAGAGTATATCGAATTCACCTAAAGATCCGATTGATACTACTAAAACAAATAGTTTATATATTCACTTATAATAACAAGTTTAAAGTAACTTAAAATACAAGATGGCGTCAAGTTCCGGGGAGGGGGGATTTTTAGTGTGCTTATAGGAAGCCTCAATTATTGGCATTATAGTGAAGAAAATTTGTTAGAATTCAATGTTGTTGTATAAGCAGATTTGAATAATATTTTATATCAATGCTTAATTTTGATATTCTTCGATTTAGTTTTAGATATAAGTAGCCTATAGATAAGTCTTCTCGTAATTTTTGCACTTAAAAAACATAAATTTAAACAAATTTATTGAATGCAGTAAATTTGTTACAAATTACATTTTAAAATATCGTGTTTTTATAAATACTCACAGAGACTTAAAATAACAACGAATAGTATTAAGAAAACCTGTAACTATAAACAGGCTTTAGGAAAGATATTTTTTGTAATTTAGCCATTAACATAGTTGAGTTTGGGGAATATTTATATTAGGCGAATAACAAACGACATATATTATGACTCATGGGCACTAGATCAATTGTTTTTGTTTCGAAATGGGAAATGTTTAACAAATTATGAAGTGGTTTGAAGACCTGAATTAGGCTTTAGTAAAGAAGAAACAATAATAAATCAACTTAAAGATGATAATAAACTAATTTACTAATTTTAAAAGTATAACAAACTTACTTCAGTAAAAATGTTATTTTAAAATTGTCATATAATGATATATTGCACCACATTATGTATCGCATTACTAAAAAAAATAAAATAAGGTCATTGTTTGTGAGTCGGTGCCTGGTCACAGTGGTTTCTCTCATTCTAATATATTTAGTTTTCTAGACACATCAGTTTTAGTATTCTAGTTCTGTGTTCCTCTTTATTTCTTGGAATACAGTGGGTTAAAAAAAATAAAATAAAGAGGAACCCAGAAGAGGATTCCCAGAGTTAGAGAGGAATAACATGGAAAATGTCTAAACAAATTTTGTTTTAAAATATTGTCAATCCATTATTAGAAACTAGGCTAATATAAAACCAGAATCAGTTTAGCTTGGTTTCTCAATAGAAACTTCAATATTTTGCACCAAAAATGAATCTAAGAGAAGTATTTGTTTTCTAATTCCAATGGCCCAAAAAGTATATTTTGGACGAGGTTGAGATTGTTGAAGAAATATTTACTGTAGTGCGGTGTTACATAATTATAAAGGTCTTTTAAAAGTTAATATTTTCTTGGTTTTGTTTTAAGTTGGCGGTCGTAAACAGTTTTCTTAGGCTATTTGGTTTTTGTATTTTTGTTTTACTCAGAACTAACAATTTTACAAAACTTTGCTTATGATATATATTGCTTTTTAACAAAATTCATTCGGGCACTTTGCTTCAAGTTTCCAACAGTAAAAAATATAGAATTTTTATAAATATAAACGTCAATTTGTTAAATTATATACACATTTTGTAATAAAATTTTGGTTATATCAAAAAATATTTGAAATGTATGGTCAAAAATCTTAAATAGTTAAAAAAAAATATTTTACTAGTTACAATACCTAGAACCCCCCCAGTCTCATTGACGATGTGAAATCACGTAGCCTCAATTTGTGTAATGAGTTTATAAATAACTTAACTTAGTGAATCCTTAGCCAGATGTATTGTGTTTACCATAAAAATATGTTAAACGTATACTTTAAATTGTGTTTGGTTGCTCTGATTATTTCATTTGGAGTAGATTATGAGCTTTAGGCCCTATAAATAATTTAAAGTGCAGTCACCGACAAAGTGCAGATTTTGAGGGGACTTTAATAAATATCTACAGAGTATGTCTAATTATGATAAAAATAGAATTTTATTGATATTCCTAAAGCAAATATTGTACATATTCAATTAATAACAAGTTTAAGTAAGTAATCCATGATGGCGGTCTTTTCCGTGGCCGCCCCACTCTAGGGAACTGTTAGTGTGTTTGATAGGAAGCCCCAACTGACATTTTAATGACGGAAAAAAATTCGAATTCAATAAAAACATAAAATTCAATGTTATTTAAAATCTTTTTTTAACTCGACTACAAGTACACAGATCGGAGCTTCCTGAATTAATGCATATTTTCTTTAGACCTTCTTTTAACCACTGAGCTGCACTTAAGTTCTAAGGAGAACTTTCCAGCCAGCATACAATTTTTAAGAAAATAAGGCTGAATAATATCTTGTATAGTTTTTATTTTTATATTGATTGATTTTGTTTTAAATATAAGAATAAATAATGTCTTTTCGTAGTTTCTACACTTTAAAAAACATAAATTGAAACGAATTAAAAAAATTGAGTTAATTTATGTGTGTAAAATTGGGTGTTACATTTATAAATATTTGCTGAGACTTTTAAAATAACGTATAAGTAGAATAGCTTTAATAAAACCTGTAAATTAGAATAGGCTTTTGAAAAGATATTTTGCTAATCTAGTAATTAACATAGTTGAGTTTGGAGAATATTTATAGTAGGGAATTACAATCTACATATTATCATTCATGGGCACTAATCGTATCGATTGTTTAGGGGCAGAATAAGTAATGTTTAAGACAACATTTTTTCAAATTGTTATTACAGATAATCCATTGTTATACACCTTTCAAGAACAACTATTTTGATGAAATCAAAAGGTTTTTAAAATATGTTTAATAAATACTCATACAACAAACATATTCAAATCCGAGTTCAAATAAACCTTTTGGTTATTTATGAAAGAGGGAAGCTATAAATAAGTGTCATAGAAAAGTAAGAATCTCAAGTAAAATTATAGAACATGTTTAAATGTTATTTAATAGATGAAACATTTCCACAGCATCGTCTTTAGTAAATTTCGGCGAATTCTTTTAATTATTTTTAGGTTTTATTGCCCTTGTAAAACTAATAATGGTCACCGTTAGGTCTAGTTCCATAAGAGGTCAGTCAAATTTGGAACCGTATATAAAAATGAAGAAAGAAGCTTCAGCATATTTCACTAACGTTGTTACGTTTTATAGTCTGTATACTTCAGGTTGGCCGGTGGACTCGGGACTACCTGAGTCTACCCTTAGAAACCCTGGCCGCCTCCGTCAGGGCTGCAGTTGTGTAGGGAAGTGTTTGAGTTTCTACGAGTTATTTTTTTAGTAAACAATAATTTGACATTTTTAAATACTGTACATATTTGGAATCTTCCAAAAAAGTTATGAAAATTATACCAAACTCGACCTCTGTATCACAGTACTTAATATGGTAATGGGAAAATGTAAAGAGATACAAACAGCTAACTAGTTTTGGTGATTAATACCGTACTAATTTTAAAATCTAACATAGTCGAATTTGTATCATTCAGTCGAGTTATAGTCTTGTTATTAAAAATATTACATTGAATATTAGTAAAAAATAATAAGTAAAAATGTACAAACTAAGTAGTTGTAAACATTTAAGTCCATATCTATATTGATGCGCATGACCTCCAACACTAGTTTTTAATTCGTCTGTTTTTGTATTTCTTTAAGTTTGAATCTAACAAAGTTCAAATTTTAAACTGGAAGCCGATTTTTAGAATGTTCTTCTCTATGCGTATCCGACAAAGTCTTGTATTTTCCTACTTAAATTACTGCGTAACTGCACAGGATTCCTTAGCGGCTTCACTTCGGAACGAAATAATAAAATTGTAGAGACTAATTAAATATCTAGTGCGGAAAAACTTCCTTTCGTTTGGATATAGTCGATCACGTCTTCGTAAATTTAGTTTTGTCTGTTATAAAATTTTTGTTGCGCTCAGACTAAAAAACTAGTGTTAGGTTAGTAGGGGGGGGGGGGGGGGGCATGCTTATGAACATGGTACTGAATTTAAATTAACATCAAGGCGTTAACTGTTAAAGTCAAAAATATGGTTAAAAAGTAATTAAAACCTGAGTATATTCCTTAACACAGAGGATTTTCGGAATTTTCTACTCCATGCGTATCCGCCAAAGTATTTTATTCTTCTTATTTAAATTTGTAAATGATTATTTGCACAATATTCTTAGAAAATTAATATGGTTACTATTGTATAGTGTCCAAACTTAAATTGTGTTTAAACAAAAATTAATAACGCTTTTTTAAATTAGTTTTTGTGAGAAAATACGTTTTTTTTTTAACTGGGAAATGTTTAACAAATATTTGAATGATGAAGTGGTTTGTAGACCTGAATTAGGCTTTAGTAAAAAAGAAACAAAAATCCGAAAACTTAAAGAGGATAATATACCAATTTACTTATTTTAAAAGTACAACAACCTGGGTACTTCTGTAAAATTATATATTTCAAAATTTGCATATAATGATATTTATATGTGTTATGATATTTAAACACATTTTAAGTGTTACATAATTTCAAAGATTTAAAAAAGTTAAATATAAAAACTAATTTATTTTGTTGATCACATTTGAAATGGGCGATCCTAAATGGTTTTCATATTTAATAAGTGTCACTGGCGGATCCAGGGGGGTTGCTGTGGGGGCTGCAGCCCCCTTTTGGTTATTATATTTTTGTTAAACCGTCTAAGTGGCAGACTGCTCAATTGAGTAGTGTCAGACAACACAACTTGTATAAAATATTTCACCCACTAAATATTATCAAATATCAATAAAACAAAAACCATCGTAAAGAAAATGGTTTAATCTTCAATTTTTGTATTTACAAATTTCTTCTAAAAAGTATATTTACATATGTAATCATCGTTGTAAAATTGTAGTTGCCTAAATCAATATTGATGCCGCGCTAGAAAGCGTAAGGAAATGACTCAAACTTGTCACTTTTTAAAGGCACATAATCGTCAGACAGACTTGTTTTTATAAGAAGATAAGGACACCACATGATTTGTCAAGATTTTAACTTTCTACCACACTATCTTCTAATCATTCGTCACTCTTATAGTTTCTTAGATATGAATTTGTCCGCAAACCCTTTCAATTGGACAGTTTTCAAAAAATGAGAAAGAACTTTTGCAATTGGTGTATTTATTACAAAACTATATGCAGTATTCGTATAATAATTTTTATATCGATTTGAAGTGCAAGTTCTATATTTTCGTTTAATTGATCGAGCGAAGCGAGGTCTCCGTTTTAACCCCGACCGTTCGGCATTTCGTCTGTGTGTCTGTTTGTCTCACGATTACGGCCAAACGCCTTGACCGATTTTGATGATTTTTTGCATGAATGTTCCTTATTTCTAGGCCGAGCCATGTAAATATACGGGTTTTTCCAATTTTTATTTTTAACCAATTAAATAAAATGAAGATGGCGGCCGGACCGTTTCTCTCAGTGTAAGCTTTTTTCCAAAGCCAGTTTGTGGCTTAACAGTAAGTCGAATTTAAAAACTAAAACATTTTGCGGCTAGCAAATTTGATTTTCAACAAAATTGTGTTCTTGGTGTTTTCCCGTATCTCTAACGGTAAGCTCACAAAATGGCCGTAAACTTCAAATTTGTTAAAAATCGTCCAAGTTTTTGTATTTCAACCATGTTTTTATACGTTTATTCTAAACCAATTCAAAAGTGTTCCGTAGCTTTTTTGTAGATTAAGGTTCAAAGAATTCATATATGCACGTAAAAAATTATTGAAGTAAAATTAACAAAGTTATTAGCTCAAGAAACAAGCATGTTCAGTAACGAAAGGATAAAGTTCAAATTTAGGCCTACATAAAAATTAGTAAAAATTATTGTAATTAATTCATAAATGTAAAAACGTTTCGTAATTTAGTTATAAATAGAATTGTATACAAATATTTATCAATTTCAGATTTCTTATTTTGAAAACACTAGTTTTTATGTTCCTACTGCAAAACTGCTAACAAAACTAAGCCTGTTTTGAATAGTAATTTAGGAATATATATTTTGCCCAAAAATTACATATAATAATAAGAAAGTGTAGAGGATAAGAAAATGTAGAGAATAAATCAAAGAATTAAACTGTATACTTGTAAATTTCATAAAAGTCATAAAAGTAGGATATGTCTTAGCTTTATTTGAATTACACAATGAGATGAAACAAATGAATCCGCTCGGGGATAAATAACATACAAAAAATGACCGATGGACACCGTGGGAAGTGTTCTTACATGGGTTGAGATCACTATCACGACGTTTTAACATCGTTTGTTTTCATTATTTCTAATATTGGAATGATATGGAAGTTATGGAACTGTAAATACATTGTTAAGTTTTAGTTATTTAAGTATGTAAATATTTAATTCTATGTTGTCCTTCTATAACGCGATATTTTTAGCTATCTTACGCAGTATTAACCTATATAAAACACAATGCCTCTAAAAGAAAATCTTTAGCAGTTAAAGCTCAAGAAAAGAAAAAAAGAACGAGAACTAGAAATCCCGGAATCGCGGGAATTGCAAAATAATGTTTCACTGGCTAAACCTTGTACTTACTTCCTTACTGGCACACTATTTTTAACCTGAGCTTAAAACCACATTTGTTATTTCAACGAGAGGTCTACTGTTCACAGAACTACTAGTATAAGGAAAACCTGGTTTAGTGTTCCGAACTATTCGGGTATTTGGTATTTCTGTGAAATATGTACATTTTCAACGCCCTAGGCGCGTTAGCCGTTACGTTTTCCTGTCTGGCTGGAAGTATATAGGTACTATACGTTGGTGAGAATGTTGATTAGTTGTTGTAATGTTGTAATTTAGTGAAAAAAGTTTTTAGAATAAATCTATTTAAAATGTTCAAGTATACAGTTCAATTCTATGGTTTATTCTCTACAATTTGTTATAATAAAACTTTATTTTTGGGTAAAGCATGTAATCCTTAATTCCTATTCAAAATGGGTGATCGTAAAATAGTCTAAAAAGACGTTTTCAATCACTGTATTCCAAAAAAATATTTTTTTCACCCCCCCCCCCCCCCTCCCCGCCCGGATAGGAGACAGCCCCCTCCTTGAAAACCGGCTGGATCCGCCGGAATGATAAGTGTTTGTAAATTCTAAAATTTACAAATAATTTAAAGAAATTTTAAGCATAAAGTAGTTTTAAATAAGCTTTTTGTCTTTTAAAAACTTATGGATTTGTAGAGTGGTCAAGCATTGTTATATTCCTTTCAAGAACAATTATGTTGACGACATCTAATAAGTATTTAACAGATTTGTAATAAGTACTCGAATAACAAATATAGGCAAAATTAAAGTTCAAATAAACTTTTTGATTAATGAGGAAAATTATAAATAAGTATCATAGAAAATTTCAGAATCTTTAGTTTCATTTGTATGTTATTGTATATGTAATAATAATAAAATATAAAGGCGGAAAATGCAATAATTCGACTTCCTACGGACGTATGACGTTATATAAACTAACTCAACTAAAGCGAGAAACAAAACATTTTTCCGTCGACATAGCGACATAATAGTAATAATAAAATAATATAATATACTGAGGCGAAATACACAATAATTTGACTTTTTACGAACGAGATAAGAACTGGAGAGAGCTCACGAGGGTAGACCGCATGGGGAACAAATAATAAAGTATTCCAATGCGAAGAAACGCTTTTTTCGAAAATTACCGATTTTCGCGAGCGTATATCTCATTAACGGTTACAGATATCAAAAATACTATAAGTATATAAAATGTATAGAATTTTATCAGCTTTAATTTTGTATACGCATATATTTTTTGTATAACCAACCCCTACTGAGATATATGCAAAAAATAAAAAAATGGTCCTTTTAACCCCCCCTCTTCCGCCACCCCTAGGGTCAAGGACTTTTAGTATGTTATACTACTAGGTACCCCAAACAATGTACCATAGTTGGTTTTTCCGCTTATTGACTTTCCTTCTAGAAAAATTCGTTGACTGGGCTATAAGTGTTTGTAAATAATTCTAAAATTTACAAATAATTTAAAGAAATTTTAAGCATAAAGTAGTTTAAAAAAAGCTATTTGTCTTTTAAAAACTTTTGTAGAGTGGTCAAGCATTGTTATATTCCTTCCAAGAACAACTATGTTGACGACATCTAATAAGTATTTAACAGATTTGTAATAAGTACTCGAATAAAAAAATATAGGCAAAATTAAAGTTCAAATAAACTTTTTGATTAATGAGGAAAATTATAAATAAGTATCATAGAAAATTTCGGAATCTTTAGTTTCATTTTTTGTATGTTATTGTATGTGTATGTAAAATGGAAGATGGAAGTACAATAATTACATTTATTGTAATAGTTTTTTGTATTTGAAAATTCGAAAACTGATATATTGTGGAATGACTAATTATAGCTACATTTAAAATGATTATGGCTTATTCGTGAAAATAATTGAAATACTAATAGATATTAAACTTGATTGATCTCATATTTTTGGAAAAGTTATGTTCTAGTTTAAATTTACATAAACTTGATTCATTAACTGTAAAAGAACAATGGCAGAAAATTATGTAAACAGTAGCTACTTCTAAAATGGAGAACACTTTTATGTTTTGAAATACATAAAATAAATCCTATTTGTGTGCGAAACACACAGAAATGTTCCCTAGTATATTAAAATAGTTGCAAAAAGCTTCTACGGACAAGAAGATATTCACTTGTTTGTCCACAGTTTAGTACAATACAAACTACATAAAAACTGTTCAACATTTTTCAAACTCAAATATTTTTGTTTTATCATTTAGTACGCTCAAAAATTAAACACACTATGACACTATAGCGAAAAAATACTTATTTTATAATAACAGATCGTATAAGCCTTGTGATACACAAAATACAAAAATAATAACTTAAACCGATTGCGTTTGTAAGCAATTCATGCGAATACTGCTTCAATACTGATTTGAAGTGGAAAAGATTTTCCACACAATAATTTTTATGTTAAGATATTTTGGTTTTAATACAAAATATTTCTGTTTAGACATTGCGTACAATGAAAATTGTCAGTAGTATTGCCTATATCAATTCTCTGTATTCAATATTTAAAATTAATTTTTTATTTCCAAATGTGTGTTCCTAACTTAGTCATGCAGTAAAAATATTGAAGTTATTAGAAATATTAGTAAAAATATCAATGAATTAGATGGATGACATCATTTATAGTGCAGATAAATGTATTTTATAATCATTATTAGTCCTGCTTTTTGGTTTGTTTTAATATTTCCAAATAAGTAACGATTTGAAATCAGTTCACATAAATCTTTAATATTTTTAGTTTATCAGTAAATACATTGATTTACTTATTTGGTTTCAAAACTTTTCTGATGTGTTAAAATGGACTATGTTTAATGTATAATTTCAAAACGAGATTTAGCATTGATTAAAAAAGTAAATCGTTTTGTTAAAACCGCCGCGCCATTTTCGTACCTGTAAGAGCGGTCACTTGCTAAATTATTACACACAAAATAAAATAGTAAGCGGAATATTGGAAATTTAAATATCTACAACAATTTTCAAGCCAGCATGTCAATCTTTTTTTTACAATTCCATTTTAAATCGTTACGATGGAAACGGAAGTAGAGAACATTGAAGCAACGATGCTATTGGCCATATTGAATAGCAAATAATTTCCAGTTGTTATTGAAATAATATGTTTACCTAAGCTAGGATGAAATTGTTCTTCATATGTTTTTCAACATTTGGTCAAATGAAACAAACTGACCATTGACAAATATGTAGAAAACTCTAAACTACATAGTTATTGGGTACGTTCTGGGTGCGTTAGGGACAAAGGGAGAGAAGGCAGGTAGCAGCTAGTCATGTGATTTAGCTTTCACTTTTAACAACTGAACAACTTAGTTGTTTCTCAATATTTCAACCAGCATTAAATCTTTAAGGAATTAGAGAAGGGTTTTTCTAAATATCTTTTACAATTTCTTCATTTCTTTAATGGTTGATTAGACATATTTTAGACGTACTTAGACATAAGTTTACATAATCTCGTCTTGTAGTTGTAACAATTAGAAACAAGTTGATTTAAATGGATTTAAATAAGTCAGTGATTTGAAGTGCATGCTATTTTTAAATACTGTGTTACATAAAAATACTCCATTCGACTTTTGAAATATCACGAGGAGAAATAACATAAATATTTTAAGGAAAGCTGTAAATTAAAATAGGCAAAACGGGAAAATATTAAGTTTTGGCAAATATAATAAGCTCCTTAACTATGGGTTAATTTGCTAGCCTAAATAAATTCAAATTTGTATTATGGATTTGTAAAGTATCCATGCATTGTTAAATTTCTCCAAAGAACAATAATTTTGTTTTGACAAAATCAAAAAGTTTTAAATTAATTTGCAATACTTACTCTATATGTGGATTTTAAGGTTGAATAAGCATTTTAGTTCATTAGTTGTAAAACAGATAAACTATAAATATGTAGGGTCTCTACTATTGGAAATTTCGGAATCATTACTTAATCTGGTAAATGTTTATTATTTTTACTATATCTCGTTATTTTAAAACATTAATTTTAGACGTACAATTTCAATTTTCTATAAATTGCACAATTAAATGTGCGAATGTTCTATTGTATTATTATTATTTCTATTAAGGTTTATACCGTACTTTTTATATTTAATTAAATGTTTTAAGCTTTGATGTAGTATTTTACAGGAAAAAAAAACAAGTCAATATACATATTCAAAGTGTAACAGGCCACCAAAATAATACCCTAGTGAGCAAACTAATTAAACCCCACTATTTTGAAATGAAAAATCTAAACATAATATATTATTTCATATTTCAGAGCTCTAAAAGGCATATTTTGGTGGTTAATGCAACTTTGAAGAAATGTTTAATTTAAACATGGGTATCATCATTTTATTGCTAGTTTACTAGTATCGTTTAAAAATATAATTATATATTTTTTGTTCCCGTTTCAAGTTGGTGACAATAAACGGTTTGCGTATTTTTATTTACTACTAATTAGCCATTTTACTCAAAACTTACAATTTTAACAATCATTGATTATGATATATAATTTCAATCTATATCGAATTCGGTCACTTTTCCAACAGTTAAATGAAAAATGAATAAAACACTCTCCTTAGTTTCTTTAGAAAAGAATTTGTGGGGTTTCAGTTTTTGGCTAAACTGATTCGTTTGCTCTAGTACGCACTGCTCGGATGGCCTGTTAGATGCGGTGTATGTTTTTAAATGAAAATAGTTTTAAATAGTCACCATTGTTTTTATCTTCCACGACTACTAAAAGTAAGAACCAAAACTCTGGCATTCTAATTTCCAAAAAACGGACATTACCCTCTACTTATATTTTATTTTCTAAACCCTGAACATCACAAAACTTTGACTTTGATGATAAAATTCCAAAATTGTGCTAATGACTTTAATTACAATGTATATACCGTAATGAAGCTTACATTAAATATATCTGACTGTAGTGGAGTTATCAATATGAAATATGGAGTTGTTATGAAACCACGTAGCCTTAATTTGTGTAATAAGTTTATAAGTAACATAACTGAGTGATTCCTTAGCCAGATGTACTGTGTTCACCATCAAAATATGTTAAACTTATAATTTAAATTCTATAGGGCTGCTCTGATTATTTCATTTGAAGTATATTATGAGTTTTATAAATGATTTTAAGAGAAGTCACCAACAAAGTGCGGATTTTGAGGGGGAGTATTTAAGATATCTACAGAGCGCGTCTAATTAAGCTAAAGATATAATTGTATTGACATTTATTACCTGGCTATATTAACTGTGTAAATTCAAATATTAG
>JAGFPH010001646.1:244904-258553 GCA_018207615.1 Philaenus spumarius
CCTATGGCCCTAGAGGAAGCTAAATACCAAATTTCATTTCAATCCGTTCGGTAGTTTTTGAGAAATCGTGTTGAGTGAGTGAGTGGTATTTCGCTTTTATATATATAGATCACATAAAGTACACGTTTAAAGACTTATACGAAATGGCCACTTTAACATATTATATTTATACATTTTAAATTACCGTATCTTTCAAATATTCACCGTAAGAATAGTATTTTTTTGTAAAGAATTGTCTTTCTAGTAACAACTCTATTTTTTAGGTGATTTATTTAAAAAAATTATCGTAATATAAACTAGGCTCTGTTCAACTAATCCAAGTCTAGATATAAAACTGTTCCTTATGTCTTGTATCATTTGAGTGCATCGAGCAACCGAGCGTTCTCAATATTGAGTTGTGAAACTAGTGAATTTGAATGTAGTTTATATATATATATATATTACAACGGACAAAACTCGTTGTAGGTCCTGGATTTGAATTTGTAATTAATTTTATAAATTTGAATAATCTGGACTTGCCGCGGGCTAAAGCCGCATGTAGGTCACGACAGTCATGTTGACGCGGGAGGGTCGTTATCTGGTTAAGTTAAACTCTTGGACCCTGCCTGTTTGAAAAGGAATAAGGACTTGTAAAAAAATACGTAAAGATTCTGTCGGGAAGCCAAAATCCAGGAATTAAATAAAAAACAAGATCTTCCGGAAATGCATTACGCTAACCACGGGTGTATTTACTGCAAGATTAGATAATATGAAATCACAAAATTACGTAAGATACAAGCTATTAAAGTATGGGGAGAAATTCAAAATTCCTCTAAATTAAAAAAGAAAAGGTTTTTTAGGCTTTTCATAAGAAGGCCTAAAATAAAGGTGAAATAAGTTTTAGCGAAATTTTGTTAAATAAAAAAGTTAATGTTAATCCACTGAGTTCAAATGATAAAAAAGTAGGTAAAAAATAAAGTTTTTTAAATTATAACCAAAACAAGTTTCAGTAATGGTAAACATAATTTATAATTAAAAAGAAAAACTTGAAATTTTATGAAAAGAAAAAGTTGATAGAATTTGCACCTTTACAGCAAAATAAAAAGTTAAACTGGAATTTTTATTAACTCAAAATGGTAAATAGTATGTTGTTAACGTAGTTATGTAAAAATAATCTAGTATTTAAAATATGTTTCGGGAGTAAAGTAAAACCCAAGTTTGTAGAAAATCGTTTAACTCCCTAACCCCACAATAAGACAACCAGAAGCAGAAACAAAGTGAAAACCCGGCTAGTTAATACTAACCAAAAGGACATAAAGAAGTGTGAGCAAAAAACCGGGAAAAACAAAAAACAAAGACTTTTCTGGGAAAAATCGCCGCGGAAAAACGCGCGCGGGTCGTGTACGCGAACCAAGAGTCGTACGAACGTCACTCGAGTTCGTGTGTAAAGAAGACAACGACCTGAATCCAAAAATGTCACTCGCATGGAAAACCCTGGAGGAGTTACAGAGGAAAAGGATTTTCCATAGCCTAAACTGCGTGGAACGAGATAAGAGAACGGCACGGCGGAGGGGCTAGCTAGAGATGAGTCGACTGGAGGGGGAGCAGATCTACCAACATACGAAAGTGGGCGTACTCCAAAAACAAAAAGGAAATTACATAAAACAATGACTAAATCAAGTTTAAAAATAAAGGAAAAATCACCATAAAATTCAGGATAAAAAATAACGTAGACTAGGAGTTTAAAATTGTCGAAAAAACTGTAAGATTATTTTGTTTAGTGAGGTTAAATTCTAATTGTGTGACGTTTTCTTATCTTAAACGTCATGCATATTTAATTCTGAAATGTAACTTTACCTTTTAATAGATCAACAGTCTGGGGGCGTCCACCAGATTCCCGTCAGGAATCAAAATATCGCTAGGCTCGAGAGGTACTCCAAAGCATTAGGTTTTAATAATCACAGAGACACATTGTTCAAAAGTTAAGATCGAGTTTTACTAGATTTCTAAAATTTCTCCATTTACAGAATCTCAATTTGATTCAATTAGACAATGGTTATTTAACTTGATAAAAAATATTCTTTAAACTTCTCTAATACATGAAATCAAATAAACAAATTCTACTTAATCGACTAACTTTCTATAAACTCTTTAACACCTGAAATTACTCCTTTGTATCTAGATTAACTAATATTAATTTTACTCTTCAAATCTAAGCACTAATTTTCATCTATACACGCCTCGAACTTAACCCTTTCAAAATTAATGATTTCAAGCCTTTATTTACATGCACAAGATCAACCCCAATTGCTTTTCAGGTGTTCCTAAATGAACCCTATTTACAGCTAATTCTAATGATCTCACCCCTGCATGTATTATGTTATTTAGTATTATTAAATATGAAAATCTTTCAATTAATTAGATTAATGTTTAGTATATGGTTTTGCCTCTATATTCTTTACCTCGAAATCTGTCTTACAATTATTTAAACAATTTTTCTACTTACATTCTCCTTCCTTCCTTTCTACCCCGCACAAACACTTTACATAAATTTATTAATTTCCTTTACTCCCATACGAAACACTTTACATAAATTTATTAATTTCTTTTACTCCCACACACTGAATACACTTTCGAACTCTCGGCTTCACAATCACCTTTCACTACTGCTTTAATTTTATGTTTAATGTTTAAAATGGCGTTGAATTTATCCAAACTCTTTTTAACACGATGTTGTTCCTTTCAAATGCCCACCAAGACTCCTTATTCATTTTCTTAATCTCCCACCTCTCTTTTTGGAAGCGGGTATTACTTCTTATGTGCTTGGTTAATTTTTGAATTTAGACCATTTGATTGGCTGCTCAATTTGCCCGTATTTTGCGGTTTTTTATGCCTGTATTAATTTGTGGATGCATCATCGACAGGTTCCACAGTTCGTTCTAATTTTAGAAACCTGACTCCCGGTTTCCTGTCTGACTTCCTCTTTGCTTACGATCAGAGTTTCGTTTGTTCTTAAAATTTTAATTTCGATCTACTTCTTCTATTGTATTGAATTGTTTTTAATTTATTTTATTTTAAAGTGTTTGGGGTAAGTTGTTTACCCCAATCCTTACACTCCCTCACCCCATATGAAATTGTACCACCAATTTGTTTTGTTTTGTTTGTTTGATTTTTTTTTTGTTTGTTTTTTTATAAGTGGAGTATTACTTTGTTATTTGAAGTAAAGTAGTTTTATAGCTTTGACCTAGTGTCTGTGGAATTGCTGACGGCGATCTTGCTGTCACATTAGATTCTGCTGACGTTTAGATTTCTCTGTTGTGAACTTGTTGTTTATGTGTGGTATTTGGGCTGGAAGTATATATATGACATTTGTGATGGGATATTTTTTTTTGTTGAAGAGGATATGAGTGATTGGTTTTAAGGAATTTATGTGTACTGGAATTTTGAGTTGGATTTAGACGTGATAATTGTATGGTTTTAATTTGAAGTTGTTAATTCTTGCCTTTGGTAGTCTCTTGGTGTTATTTGTGGTTTCTGCGCCTTTAATTTTATCTTCAGGATGTGTAGTATGTAGCATTGTATTAGTATTAGTATCGTTAGTATACTTGCCCATATTATTATGATGTAAAACGTAATTCTCTTGTTTTCTATGATATCCGACCAATTGTTTTGTAGTTGAATGTGTTGAAATGTTTCTTCAGGTCCTAGGTTCCGAATTATATATGTTGGTATGGATATGTTCCAATCTTTGTTTAAGATGTTACAACGGATATTAGCCGTTGTAAGGCGGGAAAAATCGGTTTTTATATTAAATTATAAAATTCGATGTTTTCAAGGCCGGACTTCGGTGAGTGTCAATTGTTAGTCAAAAATTCAAGTTAAATCAGAGCAAGGCTTATCTCCCAAGATGAACCTTGATCTAGGACACGTCAAGAAAGGAAATCTGACTTAGCCCGAAAGTAGCTGAGTTTTGGGGGAATAAAGGAATCCAGGAATTTTATGCATTTGTAATTTTCATGGTTTAATACGTAGCGCTAAACGCGTGAGTTACGGCCGTGTGAATTTCAAATCGTAAAAGGTAACACTACCAAAGTAAACAGGGGTTAAAGTTAAGGGAAAAGTTAAATTTAACTCGAAACTGAAAAAGTCAGACATTTTTGGAATCTACATAAGTAGACAAAAATAAAAGGTTAAATAAGAAAAAGTCAAATTATTGAAAATAAAAAAGTTAGCTTAAGTGTCAAATTTTACACACCCTAAAAAGGGAGAAATAATTAAAATCAAAGGTTTTCACTCACAAGAGTTATTAGAAAATGAATAGTTCTGTGTAAAAAAGGGAACAAAAAGTAAAATTAAATTAAGATAAAAGGGTGAGAGTTTTCACGCCTTTTAAAGTAATAAAAGTTGAATTTTTGAATTTTAAATAATAATAAAGAAAAGAGATTTAGGGTTAGATTAACATTGTATCGTTAGGAAACCAGTAACTTAAATATTTTTCGCGTAGTAAATAAAAAACCCCCAAAGAACTTTTTTGCGATTGTAGGCTAAGTCCCAGAAGAGAAAAAATAAGTAAAAATGGTGAAAAGTGTTAGAACTGTACAGGTGTTAAAGACAATCGGCGTAAACAAACAAAAAAGACTTTGAACGTGAAAGACAGTCGCGGAAGTCGCGGAAAAGCGTAGACGTGCCGCGCACGCGTAAAAATCACAGTACAGACACGATTCAAAAACGTACGGATAGCCAAAAACAATCTGGAAAATGTGAAAAAGGAAAATTAAGGAAAAATTAAAAGGAAAAAAAGATACAGCGAGAAATCAAGAACAAGTAAGATGCAATGGCCAAAGTGGAAGGGATGAAGTCGCGGTTACAGAAAGGGGCGTCAACTAACAACCAAATTAACCAGGGAAATTGGTGTTTTCCAGGAAAATGGAAGGAAAAGAAAAGAAGAAAATTAGATAAAATTAACCAGTGCGAATTTAGACATATTTCTAGACCAAAAAAGTTAATGCAAAAGGAAAATTAGTATACTGAAAAAATGAGGGAAAGGGCATGTAAGAAATGACGTCACGAAGTGTATAAAGGCTTGAACGCGGAAAATCCAAAAACTCACTCTAGATTCAAATTGTTATGAATGTAGACTTCACGTCACTCTGCAGCAAATATTATTCTACCAGTTCGTATACTACGTGTTATGCTAAAAAACCTTAGTATCACGAGCACTACTATTATATTTTTTCCTCGTTAACTTAAATAACTTTCAAATATAAACTACAAGTCAGAAGTAGTTCTTTAGGAGTAACTCTACGGCCTATCCAAATGAGTTAATGCAAAAATAACTCTATTTGGCGATACTGAGACGACATAGGCAATCCTTCAGGACATGATCTTCTAAACGGAACTTCACTTCTCACGAACCAAGGAAGAAATAGGATCAACTGTAACTCTACTGGATTCTACCAGATCTGCTCTTCAAGTACATCTGTAGCCATCATATTAACCCAACAACTTTAAATCAGAAAATCCAGGCTACCAGACACAGCATCATATCAGCTCCAGCACCAGCCCATCAACATAGCGGCATCCATCACGGAAAACCGGAGGTGAAAAACGCTGAATTAAGGTCTGTGTAAACGAGAATACGTTGTCCCCTATTTTAATTAATTGCCTGAGTAAATTCAATAAAAATATTTAAAGTACTGGTTGAGATAGGTTAGTTTCAAATTAAATTCAAATCATAAATTAAATAAATGTAAATTCGATATTCCCTAAATTTAAATAATAAATGTAAATAAATTAAATTCAAATAAATTAAAATTAAATTGATTATAAAATTAGACTGTCTGCCAAGCCTATTAGAAATTAGAATTATAGGTTTAACATTAATATTGGATAGAAATTGTATGTACAAGCAGACGGTGAGAAAAGTGAGTTGTTTATGTTTAATTTTGAAAAAGTTTTGATTTTGAGTTTTTAATAAATTAATTATTAATTTTTATACTGAAATACTGAGAGTAATCAATTACCTGTTTATGGTTATCCATTCATGATAATTTCCTTTATTAGAAATAGTCTAATAAATGTGTTTAGCTGTAGAAATAATCAAAGCACAAATAAGGTAAGTTATAAGGGCTGTTCCACTGTTCTCATTTCCCTGAGATCAAAAATAATCAAGAGTTCTCGTAAATTAAATTCAGAGCTAGTAAACTTATTAATTTCTGGAAGCTATTTTAAAGTGTTAGATTCAGTCGAAATACTTATAGAAATAGGTATCAGACACCCAGTTGCATCACCTAAGCTAAAGATAAAATTTTGGCTAAAGGCTTCCAGTAGGTGTTGTAACTTATTATACAACAAAAGAACACGTTGAATAGTTCCGTTGTATAATTGGAGCAGCCAACGTGGGGTTCGTTGTAATGTCTTTCATATTTTGGAATTCTGGTTTATGTGTATTTATTTGGCAGTGGGTCGATCTTCATGGTGTGAAGGTCAGTCCATGTTGCAGGTATTATGTGTGTCAGGTCGATTTGTTTGGTGTCCCTCGCATCACAAGGGGTTATAGTTCTAATTAGTACATTTTTGTTTTGGTCAGTTATTTGGCAGTCACATGATAGGTCTATTTCTATTGATCCTATTAAATTTTTGGGAATACTGGTTTGAGTTGAGTTTTCCCTGCATACAATTTGTAGGTCTTCATTTATGTTGGTCATTTGAAATTTTGTTTCCGATAATTTTGTTATTATTGGTTCTTTGTTTACCTCTCTACAGTGGAATTGACAGTATTTTTGGAGTTCCGTTATTGGTTTACTTAGTAATAAATTCTTTACACAGGTTGATGATAGGTCTTTGTTGGTGTTTGTGTGTTTGTGAATGTTTTTCTTTCTGCTTCTAAAAGTTCATTTATTAAATTTTGTATTTGCTGGCATTGGTTTAATGTTTTGCATTTGTTTGTAACTGTATTTTGATTTAAGCATGCTTTTTCTATTATTGGTTTGAAGTTGTATTTTTGGTCCCCTATGTCATGATGTGGTAATTTGTATGTGAAGGGTGTTGATTCTTGATAAAGTATAATGTTGAAAATTCTCTTGAAGTTAGTCCCCGTCACAACATTTATTTTTAGCGTAGTCGTTATATGTGTGTAGAATAACGTTTGCAGCATTAGTAGTAGTAGGGTGAATGGTTTTGTTTTCATTTTCTTTGGTTCCGTTTATGTTTGTATTTTTCTGAAACACAGAAGGTGAATAATAGCTTCATGGATTCTAGTTTATTCTGATTGATACTTGTTTAGTTATTGAAGATTTATGTAGTCTATGTTTTGTTCAAGTGCTGAATATACAAAAACGGGACTTCGGCGTGATCAATGCTTTAGTCCAATTTTATATTTTCGCTATTGTTATCGGAGTTACTAGGTTAGGCGGCAAGGACGTCTCCCTTCCCCCTTCCCCTGTTTCCGCTTTCTCAGAAAGTGTTTTCTTTTTCTTTTTTTTACACATTATTTGAACTACACTATTTACCTACTTGTTATGTGTTCATGACTTTAAGTGTTGACAGATCTCGAGTTATTATTTAATTTTGAAAGGTTTATTCAATGCGTTTTGTTTTATTGATTTTATTTGGTTAAATACTAACTTTAAAATGGAAAACAATTTTATTTTTTAGTTGGTTTTCCTATATATTATTTAGTCCTATTAACAATAAATTCCTATTTATTATTTATTGTCCTGTTAAAATGAGATTAAAATAAAATTTGTTATTACTACTTAAATTTGGTACATATTCCTTAAGTCTACAATGAACATTCTAAGATATAGACCGATTTCTTGATATATGTATATGTATACATATATTTTTGTTTGTTTTTACCTTAGTTTACACATGACATTACTAAGCGTAGGCGTAAGTCTCTTTAAATGTTTACAAAAGTTTTTTTTTATAAATCAGATCTCAAAGCTATTGTTTACTCTTGAAAGCAATGTTATTTAAGATTTAATAGTTATTGGTTTTACTTATTTAATTTGAAATGTATACTATTTAATAGCTTTTATTTATTTTTTTTTATTTATTTTTTTTTTTAAACGTTTACTATCTGTTAACAAGGCTTTAGTTTAAAAAATGTTTTTGTTTACAATACAATTAATGATAATGCCTTGAATATTCTTAATTAGTACAACTCTTAAAGCTAGTACATGCAACTTATTTCTATTTTCTACAATATTAAATATAGACAGATCTCGAGTTATTATCTACTTGTGACACTTAAATTTACACATAACATTTTTTTTTTTTTTTGTTCTTATGATCTTCTATGATACATTTTCATTCTGGAAATGTGTATTGGTTCATTTTGGAGTCTTCCATATCTTAATATCTCTACTTGATATGTTAATTTATTAATTTTTTTTATAATTGTATATGGCCCTGTATACTTCATGTCAAATTTTGTGGGTGTTTTGCCTTGGAATTCGCGTCTTATTAAGACTTCATCCCCTTGTTGGAATTCAAAGTCGGTTCTCTTCTTATCGTAATAAAATTTTTGGTTTTCTTGGGCATTTTGAATTATTTTGGGTAGTGTTTTTCTAATTTCTTGAATTTGTTTTAGATGTTGTTGGATGTCGTAATTTTGGTTTTCTTGTATTTGTATGATCTCCATGGGGTCGTTTGGTTCAAAAGCGAACATAAGTTTATTTGGCGTGAAACCGGTGCTTGTTTGTTTCGTCGAGTTGTAACAGTATACTATTTTGTTTATATATTTTGACCATGAATTCGGTTTTTCGTGTACGTAATGTGATAACATATTGGCGAGTGTGCCATTGAATTTTTCTGTTAATCCCTGTGTTTGTGGTGAATATGCGCTGCTGAAAATTTGGTTTATCCCTAGTGTAGTTGTTAAGTGTTTGATTATTTCATTGTTAAAATGCGTACCCCTATCTGATTGTAGTATTCTCATTTTTCCATGTGTCAATATTAATTTTATTAAATTTTCAGCTACGTTTTTGGCATCTGCTGTTTTGCATTTAAATGCCCACGCATATTTCGTGGATACATCCGTACATGTTAATATATATTTGTAAGCATAAGATGAAGTAATTGGGCCTATAAAATCTATTATTATTCTGTCCATAGGCCTATGTGTTGCTAATATTGGTTTTAGTAGCAAGTATGGCTTTCTATTTGGGATTTTCCGTTTTTGGCAGGTCTCACAAGACTTTGTATAATCTTGTACGTCTTTATTTAAATTTGGCCGTGGTATCTATCTCTTATCTTTGCTATTGTTTTAAAGTATGAAAAATGTCCACCCGTTAAAGGACTGTCATGTGCTTGTCTTAAAATTTCCTGTTTGAGTTCGTTTGGTATTGCTAAAAGTTTGGTTGTTTCTTCCCCATTAAACTGCTTGTAATACATAATTTGGTCTTCTATAATGTAATGTCTGGATGCTCTATCAATTTTTTTGTTACTCCTATCTACGTTTAAAAGTGCAAGCTTAATTTGTTTCAAATATGGATCTTGTGATTGTTTCAATTCTAAGTTTTGTGTGTCAGCGTTTATTAGAAATGCATCTTCAAAGTTTTGTGGGATTTCTTCTTCTGCTTCTTGTCTTGATAAGAAATCTGGTAAACCCATTGTTTTCCCTTTTTTGTATTTTATATCTAAGTCGTAATCTACAAGTTTGGTTGCCAGCCGGCCTAATCTATTTGACGGATTTTTAAAAGTTTGGAAATATTGTAGTGCAGAGTTATCAGTGAAACATGTGATTTTTCTTCCTAATAAATATTCTCTCCAGTATTCTATGGCATATACAAGTCCTAGCATTTCTTTTTCTACTGTCGAATATCTCGTTTCATGTGGTTTTAATTTTCTAGATAGGTAAGCTATTGGAAACTCTTGGTTATTATTTAGGTCTATTTGTTAGTACAGCTCCTATTCTAATGTTCGACGCATCTGTGTAAACTCGCGTGTTTCTGTTTTCTTTGAAATGTGATAGCAATGGCGGATTGGTTAATATTGTTTTTATTTCTTCAAAAGCTTTGTTACAATTTTCTGTCCAAATTATTTTAGAGTTTTTTTCTTGTTGGTTTTTGAGAAGTTCTGTTAAAGGGTGTGTAATTTTTGCGTAGTCTTTTATAAATTTTCTGAAGAAACCTGAAACTCCTAGGAAGGCCCTTATATTTCGTAATGTTTTTGGTTGTGTAAAGTTTAATATTGGTTGTATGTTTGATTGTAAAGGCTCAATCCCTTCAGTTGAGACCTTGTGACCTAATATTTCAATTTCTTTGTAGAAAAATTTTAATTTTTTTGTGTTTAATTTTAAATTTGCTATGTCTAATTCATTTAAAACGGCTTCTAGGTTAATTAGTTTATCTTCAAATGTTGGTGCAAATACGATCGTATCATCCAAGTAAGAAAGGTTTTTTGAAAATAGGTGTTTTGCCAAAATTTTGTTTAGATTTTCTGGAATATTCCAGTTGAAACCTTCAGTCCCTGAGGGAGTCTGGTAAATCGTAGCATTCTGTCTTGTGTTCTAATCGTTAACAGTGGTTTACTTTCTTCATGAATTTGTAATTAGAAGAAGGCATTTTTCAAATCTAGTTTTGTAAAGTATTGTGAGTTGGTTAAGCAACTGAACATTAGTTGCAAACTTGGTATGGGGAAATTTTCATTTTTTATTTGTTCATTAACTTTTCTAAAATCTGCTACTAGCCTGTGAGTATTATCCTGATTTTTAACTATAAATGCTGGTGACGCATATTCTGAAAAATTTGGGCATTCTTCTAAAATTCCTGCCTTAACTAAATTGTCTAATTCTTGGTTTAATATTTCTCTTTCCTGGTTGCTTTGTCTATAGGGTGGTACGATTACCCCTGAATTTCCTGGGATAGTCTGTATTTTTACTGGTTTTATGTTGGCTGGTGTTAGGTCCCTGACCTCTGTTGTGAATATATGTTTATGTTTTTTTATTATGCTAAGTTAAAAGGTAATGACAACAAATGTCCATACAATATTGTAGTATTTACTGTGTTTGTATAGGATGCCGAGTTGAACAAACCAATTAGTATACATAACTTAACTGTTATCCTTCATCAGATTGTTTTGACTGTTACACCATCCGATAGGGAATCAAAAGGGCAAAAAAAAAGATGTCCTGACATTTTTCGTTAAAATGTACGGTTTTAGAGTAATTTAGGTTTGTAATTTTCAAACAGCCGCCATTTTTAAACGCATGATTTGATTTAATCGTTTATTTTTCTTGAAGTATATCATTGTTAGTTTAAACTTCATACCAAGTTTGAACTCAATCAGTCGAACCGTTCTCTAGATATGAATTATTTTGTACAAAAAACAAAATGGCGGATATCTGGAAAACGAAGCGTTTTCGGACCTATGTTTATAGGAACTTTTTTCATTATTTTCACCAGTAGAACACGTCCTGCAATTTTTTCCGTTTCTTCCTGATACACCCTGTATATGTCGTGTACTTTTCTCATTAAAGGAAGCATATATTATCTGCACCCTTAAACTCACCAAAGATACGTAAAGTAGGGGTTTTAGAAGTGAAAATTTCAAAATATTTCCGGACCCCCTTTCCGTCACTTCCAATCAGTTCCGGCAACGTTCCAGGATTGGAAAAATTACGAGTAGGCCCTAAACCCCTGCCTAAAATGTTACAATAGCTAACTTTAGAACCATTGGTGGTAAAAATAAGTTTTAATGGCGAACTCCCCCTATTTTTGTAAACTTTAAAATGACATTTAAATCGATTTTGGAAAAGTGCTAAATTTCATTATAAAAATTGGTGGTTACAAAATAATATAAAATCCCTATTTTTAATGAAATTTGGCACATTTTCAAAATAGATGTCTATGTTTTTTAGAGCTTACAAAAATAAGGGGAGTTCCCCATTAAAATTTATTTGTAAGCCCAATGGTATATTGTAACATTTTAGATGGGAATCAATTATTTGTAGAATTATCGAACGTCTAATTTTCTGAACTTTAAGGGACTGTAATTCGTAAATGGCTGAACATTTTTTTAAATACCCAAGAATAAAACTATCTTAAAATATTGTTTTACAGATGAAAAACCCATAAAATACAGGCTGTTCCATAACAAGCTTTAAAGTTGGCTGCCATATTGGAACGTGGCGGTAATTTTGTACATTTCACAAAATTAATTTTTAAACTTCATTGAACATAAAGTTAGGTTCCCATTTAAAGTACTCTGTAATATTTATAATTAAAAAGTTAGCTATTGTAACATTTTAGATGGGACCCAGGATAGCCAAAATTCAGATTGCATAAATTATTGTCCATTTCCCAACCCTTTTTCAAAGGATTTATGTAAGGTAGGGATTGTACAGGGATTTGAAAATGTGTTCAGCAACAATGGAAAATCAGTTTAATTATACGTAATGTTTCTTATAATCGTCAATATTACTTGGATAATTATTATGTAGTCAATATTCAAATTGCATAAATTCTTGTCCATTACCCAACCCTTTTCAAAGGATTTATGAAACGTGGGGATTGTACAGGGCTTTGTAAATGTGTTCAGCAACAATGGAATATGGAAAGAAATTTAATTATACTTAGTATTTCTTATAATCTTATTACATGAACAATTACATATTCAACATTCACATTGCATAAATTCTTGTCCACCCCCAACCCTTTTCAAAGGATTTATGAAAGGTGGGGATATACAAGGATTTGTGTTCAGCAACAATGCAACTGAAAAGCAATTTAATTAATCTTCAATATTATATGAATAATTATGTAGTCAATATTCACATTGCATAAATTCGTGTCCAATCCACAACCCTTTTCAAAGGATTTATGAAAGGTGGGGATATACAAGGCTTTGTAAATGTGTTCAGTAACAATGGAATCTGGAAAGCAATTTAATTAATCTTCAATATTATATGAATAATTGTGTAGTCAACATTCACATTGCATAAATTCTTGTCCTAGCCCAAACCAATACTTAAAAAGGATTTATGAAGCGTGGCGATTGTACAGGGCTTTGTAAATGTGTTCAGCAACAATGGAATATGGAAAGAAACTTAATTACACTTAGTGTTTCTTATAATCTTTAATATTACATGAACAATTACATATTCAACATTCACATTGCATAAATTCTTGTCCTAGCCCAAACCAATACTTAAAAAGGATTTATGAAAGGTGGGGATTTACAAGGCTTTGTAAATGTGTTCAGCAACAATGGAATCTGGAAAGCAATTTAATTAATCTTCAATATTACTTGAATAATTATGTAGTCAACATTCACATTACATAAATTCGTGTCCACTCCCCAAAACTTTTCAAAGGATTTATAAAAGGTGGGGATTTACGAGGCGTTGTAAATGTGTCCAGCAACAATGGAATCTGGAAAGCAATTGAATTAATCTTCAATAATACTTGAATAATTATGTAGTCAACATTCACATTGCATAAATTCTTGTCCTAGCCCAAACCAATACTTAAAAAGGATTTATGAAGCGTGGGGATTGTACAGGGCTTTGTAAATGTGTTCAGAAACAATGGAATCTGGAAAGCAATTTAATTAATCTTCAATATTATACGAATAATTATGTAGTCAACATTCACATTGCATAAAGTTTTGTCCTAGCACAAGCCAATACTTAAAAAGGATTTATGAAGCGTGGGGATTGTACA
>JAGFPH010001647.1:0-15845 GCA_018207615.1 Philaenus spumarius
ACTATTTGACTAGTTCTGCACCATTTTAAATAGTCTAAAGAACAATACATTTGGACTATTTACGTATTTCGTAAAAATTTGTTATACCGGTACGCATTTTGTATGTAACACTTTACCAATACATCTGAAAAATAAGACTTTATGTATATTAAAAAAAATTAGCATTTCATAATTCTTAAGGTTGAATATTACAAAAACCATTATTATTAGAAAGAAAATTTTCTTCTTTTATTTAAAATAGGTTTTATATAGGTCAAAGTATAGCAGAGTAATTTATAAAAAGAATAAATCATAATTTCTTGGTTATTGTGTACAACACCCAATATCGGACCAAAATATAATATTATGAAATTGTGACGATTGCGATAGTTGTATACTTCATTACCAGAAATATCTCCTAAAATTGTTCCCCTTATAGGCTCAAAATTATGGTCGTTGGCGACTGTCACTTATAGTGATTACAAAATTTTATAATTTCAATTAATTTTGAATCATGATGCACACTCAAATTGTCTAAACAAATTAAAGTGATATAATAATAATGTAATATCGTTCGAGAGGGATACATTAGTACATTAATAATGTCCTTTTCAAAGATGATTGAATAAACTATAGATATTTCGGGTTTAGTTTCACACACATAAATCTTAAATATTGTATAGTTTTTTAAATGGTTTGAGATAAAACATATTATAAATCATAAAACATTTATGCAACTGTTATTAAGTATCATCTAATCTTCTGCATAAAAAGGGAAATAAAACAATTTATAAATCGTGATTAAAATCAAAAATGTATAAATAAAACAGGAAACTAAAATCTTATATACAGAAAGCATAAAATCTACTAATCCAAACCACCACAGAACTTGCATTAAAAAAGTCTTGTTTTTAGAAAATTTAATTTTCACGTTTACAATTACTAAATTTATTGTACCTAAAAATTAATCGGCCTTTAGTAATGGAATTTTTTTGAAATAATTCATCAAGTGTCACAACTAAACTGGTACCAAGCGCAATTTTATATGATTTCCAATTTGTGTAGTATAAAAAACAAAATATACCTCAATTTCTAAAAAATTCAAACAACACCCCAATGATATTAAAATCGAGTATTTGTAATTATGTTTATTTACAAAGTAAATTTAAAAAAAACATGTATTAAAAGGTTGGGAAGTACCTATTATGTAATTTCAACATCTTCAAGTAGGCAATGTCTATAATTAAGCACAAAGGCTCCATAACCTAAATATTAATGTTTTTTTTTTATAGCTATACATTTTTAATTCTTTTTAGCTTTTGTATTTGATGGTTTTAACTATCCATTGTGTTTAAACTTAATATTATGATTAAATTAGATTTTTTAAATTATTCTTGTAATATTAAAATAAATCTATTTTTTAGGTTCGGAAAACTGTACTGATAAATTAATAATGAATTAAATATTAGTTGAATTCTCTCAATAATTTTGATCATCTTTAGCTTTCAACGTTTTGTCCGTTTGAGGCACAGAGTTTGTAACATCTTTGAGAGTCCTCTGACTGTAGTATACGCCTTCAGACTCTTTTTAACGGAATAATTCCAGCAGAAAAAAAACAAAGTACTACTGACAGAGTACAATACCTCGCAGTGCCCGAACCCGTCAGCTGATAACGAACAACGTGAAAAAGATTAAGAAGTGAGTTGCAATTAAGTTCTTCAACATTGAAGGATATGATGATACCTTTGATTCAATCGCGGTTATTATTGTCAAAGGTTCTTCGATACAGGCAAATTCTGGTACAGTTTTTCAGTCATTAGGCCTGTATTACACTATCAAATTTCTTTGATGCAATATTTGATAGTGTAATATGTAATCTTTTATCAAAGTTGGTACACGTAAAATTTCTTTTTTTATAGGTTCTCTAAGAGAGAACCTTTGATCAAAGATCTTTGACAAAGAAATTTTATAGAGTAATCAAGTTTCCAGATCGTGTGTAACAGACAGTTAAATTAAGAACACTTGAGTTGTTTGGAATGAACTACAAAGAAAAACAGTTATTGTAGGTGTTGATATTTTCCCGAGGCTGACATTAATCTACAGAATAAGTGTCTTGTCAAGGGAGAATCGTTTCCGGAAATAGATCAGCAGCCTGTGAAAGACAATATATTAACTCTCTTGCGTGAAACCGTAATGCTGAACTCGTGCAATAAAATGATATTTCCTATGTGTAATGATTAGTATGTACATTATTTTATTAATGTTGAATTTGTGTATTAGTAGGTTTATTGTTTATATGTATGTGATTTACTGCTGACGGCCACCACTACTTGAAAGGAGTTTTCTATTTGAAATTTGTCTTTTCTTTATAATGAATTTGTTCGTAACTAATGTCTTAGGATTGTTATTTTAGATAATTGTGTCTCGATGTTTATATTACTGATTTTATTAAATTGTGAGGAGTTGTAATCCATTGAAGAAAAATGAAAAAGGGAAATAGCAATTTGGTTAAATTAACCTTGAGACTTTGATTTTCCTCATATTTTAAATTCAGCCGCTATATTATAAATTGAGTTTATTTTTTTGAACCAATTAAATACTCTTATTGTATAACAATATTTTTCGGTAAAAAATGTGCCTACAGTTTTATGTACTTCACCATTGTCTTAAATTCACTATTGGCTTTCGATGTCGGTCGGCCAACTGTAGGAACAGTTTCTTTCTTGTTAGCAACTCAAAGAAAAACAACATTCTGCAAGCGAGGAGGGACACTTTAACAACAAAAGTAGACTTAGTGAAGTATCGGATCTCTCCCTTCTCTAAACTAGCTGGCACAAATCCTACACAAGTTAAATAGGACATCATATAACTGGGTTGATCTAAAACTAATTACAATATCAGATCTACTCTCTCAAAAATGGGTAAATCTATAATTAATTATAATACTAGATGTATTGTTTAAAACAATAAGTTTATAAAAAATGAATAACTATATCTATACTAGCAGTATTATAAAAAAAGAGACTTGACCTATAATTAGTTACTTATAATATCAGTTGTATAACCTAACACATTTTTTGATTTATAATAAATTTTAATATTAAATTATATATAATTAGTAAAAAGTGGGACGATATATTGTAATAATTAATTTATATCATATTTGTTATCTAAAAACTAAATTGATCTATAATTACTAACAGTTTAGATATATTAAAAAAAATAATTGATAAATATTTTTTGAATTTTAGCTGTAGTTAGGAAAACAACTGAGTTGATTTATAATGTCAATATCACATGAAGGATCTAATTAGAATATCATATTTATTATGAAATTAGTAAAAACACTGGTTGATCTATAATTAATTAAAATATCAACAGGACTTTCTAAACATTGTATGATTTATAATTAATAAAATACTATCTGTAATTAGTAAAAACACTGGTTTATCTATACTTAATTAAAATATCGGCTGTACTATCTAAAAAGTAGTATGATTTATAATTAGTTAGAGTATTGTCTGTAATTGGTAAAACTACGGGTTGATCGATAACTAATTTGAATATTAGCTGAATTTCGTAAAAAAACTGGGACGATCTATAATAACAAACTACAATATCACATTTATTATATAAAAAATGTAATTATCTAAAATTAATTAAAATAACATCCGTAATAAGTAAAAATACTATGTAGATCTACAATTAATTAGAATGTCAGCTGTATTCCTTTAAAAACTTTTGTTTATTTTGTTCTGTCATTAATTATTATTACTACTAGAAATTTGTCTGTCTATTTAATAAAGGCGGCGAAAGAAAACTTGATGATTAATAAATAATTAAAATATTATACAGTCTTATTTTTTTAGAAAGCTTTATAATAGATAAATAAGTAATTAATTATACTCTGTGTTTCTTAAAAAATATCTACAAAAATGAATTCCATCAAAATTTAAGTACATAGACATGATCTGCAATAGTAACTTACACGTTTTCTGCAATTCCTTAGGAATTGGGTTACCTATATCAAATTAATTACAAGTATTATATAGATTTAAGTAATCTACGACAAAGTTTGAAAACTTTGAAGCAAGCATTCCTGTGTTTAAGTTTTAATTACTCGCAGAGCTTGTTGAACATTCTGATCTGCTCAGTCACGTAGATAAGCCAATGTACTGATTAAGGTCTAGATATCTTTACTAACAAGAGCTGAAGGAGATCAGCTGAATTTGTAAAACCGGATAAAATTTACAGATAACCTTCCGACATTAAATTCTGATACTTTGAGAACTCAATGTTTGAAATTAAGCACTTATTTGAGCTCTTATAATATGATCTACCTATACGCCAAATTTCATTTAGGTATTACAACCACATACAACTTTCACACCTGCTCTGTAAAGGATCAGTAAGAAATTAATATACAGGGTGTTTATACCCTATACAATACCAGATAAAACTTTATTATATTGAATAGGCCTACTATATGACTTGTCATTATTGATAATTACGAAATTTGTTTAGAAGATAAATATTTTATTGATTTGAATTTAACTCATTTAGGAATAAACTTTAAATTAAATATATATTTTGTTATAAGAAATTAAATATTATTTAAGCTCCATAAATAATGCTTTTAATCCTAATGTAACACCAAAGTAGGCCTATCATAAAAGATACATTTTTGGAATACTGAACTTTGCTCTTTAAAATAAATAGTAAAAGCATAACTGACTGTAATAAACATACAACCACTGATCTTATTGTGGGCTCAGAGCCCTACACAATATTTGCTTAATCAAATAGTTAACAAATGTCAATTTGACCAACTTTAGGATAGAAAGAAGAAAGTAATCATGACTTTTTTGAGAGAAGAAGACATTGCATGAAAAACAAAAATTTTAACCTTTAGGTTCAAAAGACGGGTAAGGCTGCTCTGCAAAAGAATTCGAAATTGTACTCAAGGCAAAACGTAACTTACTTTCTATCTCTGAGTAATCGTCCATATTTTATATAAGTTATTTTATTATGTTTTCCTTAAAAAGTTGATTTAAATTACCGGATTAAACCAGTTTCCCCCATTTTCCTTCCATAATGTTCAACTTCCATTAGTTAATGCATACCATTTGACAGAATTAATAAGTATATTTATATTTTCAGCAAACATCGCTGTAATGTTTCTAGACATAACCATTTCAATTTGCCTAGTGTATAAAAATATTGCAATCATCAGAAGTAGTATCAGCTGTTTCCTCGTGCAAGTAATATAATCCAAGTAATAGGGAAGGCAGAGGTAAATACGCAGTTGCCTAGCAATCTGTAAACACAAATACAGTGTGCTCCAGAGGGAATCAGTCACACTTTAGAGTCGGACCACAAAATGATAAATCAAGTTATATACATATAAGGTTATGCTCAGTACGCAGGACGGCATTAATAGGTGCTAAAATTGTTTTTAATAAAGAATTCCTACTCAGAAATGTGTTTGTACGATTAATAGATTTACCGAAACGTAAATAATTGTAAAATAACATTGAATCCTCACAAAAAAGATTGTAAATATTACTTGAACTCTGCTTAAAGGAATAGCTTATATTATGTGGTTTAGCATGTTTTATAACTATGGGAAATTTCAGCATAATGTCTTAAGGTGGCCCACACACGATGAGCGATAAATTGAGGAAACTGCGCACAGTTCACACAATTGTTCAATTTTATTTGCACAGATAACTGCACAGTTAAACTGATCGTGTGTGGGCCCCTTCAGAGTCAGTTGATCATGTAAGATTCAGTTTTTTCTTTTAAAGTATGTAGTACACATTTTTCGAATTTTCAACATTACTTAAAAATTTTCTGCATTTTAAAGTCAGGTCTTTGTTTTTGGTTCACGTGTAAAACTACCTACAAAAATACTGATACCAAAAATGAACTAATTATATTATATACTTTTAAGTAATAACCCTTTTTTCAACAATCTAAACAAATCTGATTGTGTGGAATCCAAGGATTGTGGAATTTATTATTAGATGCATTTTTGAATTATTATGATGACAGAAATACATTTATGAAGAATGCAAGTTATGGCAGATTCTTCATAAAATGCTCTGTATACTCAAGTAAAGATTGATTGTTTTAAATCTAAAAAAAGTACCCCGTTTTAATTTCCCTTTAGGAAAATTTGATGTTTAAATGTAAAGAACGTAAACGAAACTTTATTCTAATTCACACGAGATTGTCATAAAGATAGTCTCATCACGTTTCCAAGAACATTACGTGAAGGTAGGCTAAAGGCAAACAACAGCGAGATGGTTCTGTTTAACACGTCGCGCTAATTCAGTAGGCATGTTATTACGCAGTAAATATGTCATGAAATTCGTTTATCAGAATGCTTACATGAGTCGCTTGTTTGTTAAATGAATACTTATTATATTTCGTAGGAAAAACTGCTGGATTATTCTTAGGCCTAATATATTACGAAAATAAAAACTCATATTTGTGTACTGAGATTTAACTCGGAAACTGTTAATCCGATTTTGGTAAAACTTTACTAATGTGGTTAGCTTGATGCCTTTAATAAATTGAAAATTTTTTGAATGGTTTTTTTAATGGTTCTGAAGTTTAGCTAAATACTTACAGCTGAATTATTTTAAATCGAAGGTAATTTGGCAAAAACTGTTGTTATTGCACCTTGTATTGTGTATTCTCGCTAAACCTTTATTATAATATATATTATAATAATACTAGAGGGCTCCGTTTCCTGCTCGCTTCATTCACCAACCCCTAGGGGAGGGTGGTGGGGGTAGCGGTAACTTAGATCCTGAAGCATGCGCAGTATGGCCTGTTTTGAGTAAATGTCAGGATTTTTTATAATAGAGAGATGATACAACAAACAACCTTCCAAGAACAACAATATTATAACCATATTAAAATCTACAAAGTTTAATAAATTTAAAAAAATCTCATACACTCATACACAATGTAAAACTCAGTTCATTACTATCATTTTAAAATGCATGAACATAAGACTAAAGTTAAAATACAAAAAATATTTTGTTTTCAAATACCTTTAATTTAATTGCCATTTGATTGTTTTTAGAAAAAGGTTTTCCATTCAACCAAAACTCTTTTAAAGCTGGACAACTTGTAGAAAGTGCCCTAGTTTGACATTGTTTGAAAGCGTATATCATTAATAATATTTGGTAACATGTTGAGTTTTGAGAGTTAAACCACAGAGTAGTTTACAATTTGGAAAGTTTGGTTCGCCATCTTAAATAAAGCGCAAATTAACAATTTTTCTAAATGTTTACTTTTAAAAAACCTTAAAATTGATGTTACATTCAACCTGTTGCGACGGAAATTAGCCAGTCGCAAGGCGCTAATTAGACTTGCTAATTAGAACCACAAAACATTAAAAGTTAACAAATTTAAATTTTAAAGACAGCATAAGAATCAGAAAATTAAAGCGTAAATAAAAGAAAGAATAAGTTTTTGATGATATATGAATAGTTTCAGAGTTATTAAAGAAATTAGTTTAACGTTTTATCAATCAGCATAATAACAGACAGAAGCGATATGAATTGTACTAAGTTAAATCGACAAGATGGGACAAGAAAACAGCAAGAGTTTGTCAGCTTCTACTTGTTGCTAGGCAGATCTAAAACCATGTTAAATTTTGATAATTATAAATGTTGTATATTATTTTAGTTAATTAAAAAGAGGGGAAAAAGACGAATAAAACAGTATAAAAAGTTTTTTAATAGAGTAATTAATTTAGGAGCTATAGTACAAAAGGTGAGACCAAAAATGATAAATTGTTTGTGTCAAATAAATTCAAAAAACTAATTAGGCCTAATAGAGACCTAATAAGGCCTATAAAGGAATAGCCCAAATTCATTTCAAAATAAAATTAACTTAGTAACAAGAAAAGGGATTTAAAGTCATTAATTTGCATAAAAAGGCCTATAACTTCAAAAATAAAGTTAAATTCAAAAAATGGAAAAGGGGGAAAAATCGACATACTAACAAAAGGTAATTATGCAAGGTTTAGACAAAAAATCATAGTTAAAATTAACGTAATTAAATAATAAAAATAAATAACTTTAAAGTAAACAAAAGGGAGAAATAATTAGAATAGTCTGTAATAAATGGCAGAACAGGTTAGAAAATAGTTAAATGCATTGTAATATCACTTGAGATGTGAGAAAGGTAAAATCGGGGGGGAATAAAACACAAAAATCGGTAGCGAAAAATTAGGCTTCCGAAAATCAATCATAGCGGGAGAACCAAACAAGATAGAAGAAATCCAAAAACATATTCGTTCGTTTGGGAACCAAACGAAGAGGATAGGAAGAATAAAGTTCCAAATTTGATAAAAAACAAAGAATTAAATTTCAAAATTCAACGAAAACTTGCGAAGCAAATAACACGGCGAAAAAAGGGTGTACGACTTCAAATCAAAGGGCTACGTGAGCAGAAGGTCGTCATGTACAAGATGAGATCAACAAAACCAAAATTGGGCCAAGGACAAGAAAGTTACGGCAGTTTGAAACTTTGAAAGCCAAATTGCAAAGATTTCAGGAATGAACACGCCGAGAAAAGTAAACAATAACGAGACAATTCTGTCGATTAGAGGAGGGGTTAGAGCCTAAAGTCGGTAGGCCTGTCGAGTTAGTTCAGTTTTAGATACCAGACCGTCACCACGTACTTCAGAGATCCTAGAAGGGCTTTCCAAGAGACTAGCTGAGGGAACGATCGCAGTGGAACACTCGCAAGAATAGCGGACATTGGGCGTCATCAGCATAAGTCAGAGAGAGTAAATCTTGAAGAAAATCGAGGCGAGGACCTATCTAGCTAAACTCCGGTCAAGAGTAACTTGCCGAAATCCGTACTGCCATTGGGACTTAACTGGACCTAGGAGGATTCCGGAGGACCAACACCACCAGGATTGGGAACCGAAGACAGAACATCTTGTTTGTTATAAGTAACAGATTATCAAGTTGTTTTCGAATCTAGGAAAATTTTAATAAATTCAAAAATCAATAAATTAAATTAATAAATAAATAAAGTAAGTTCAGGGGAAAGTGTAAGAAAAGTAAAATCATTTTAATAATAATTAACTCACATCTCACAGTGGTAAATATCGACGAAAAATTAATTATAAATATATATTCAATTTATCCATTATATATTTGTGTTGAAAACGCAGTTGCGTAAATTTAATATAGTAATTTTGTTCAATAAATTGGTTATTTCTTGAAAGAGTTGCTATAATCATTTATAAAATTAGTATAATACCATAAATCATTAAGTGCTCTAATTATAAGGATTCAGGTGAGGCAAAGGTGTTTTCTGATCATAACAAGTATATCTCCACCGGGGACGACCTCGAGGTCGGAGTTAGAAAGAGAGCTAGTGTACTAAAGAGAAAACAAAACAAAAGTTTTCTAAATTTTTCAAAATAAGAACTGGAAATTAAAGAAAAACAATTTCCAATTCTTGCCATCGCATCAACCACTCAAAAAGGGTCATACGGGCAGGTACAAGTTGACCGAATTTCAAATAAAATTAAATAAAAGGTAAAAAGGTAAGAAAGAGTGAAAAGTGAAGTTGATGGGTAAAAAGAAGTGGGTGGTGACCAGTGCAAGTGGCGTCCGAACGTGGGGCCAAGACCCTCTGATCCCGAAAACGAGAAAGGCGAGTGGGTGGTGCGTGGCACTGTGTTTACAAGTGGGTCTTAGCAATATGCTATTCTCCATTTTATGACTGTACCAAGACAGAAAAATTGAAGTTAAAATGTACTCTTTGCCATTGTTGTAATAATAATTATTTTATTTTATAGTTTAGGTTGTAACACTTTTAGGAAATATTCTACACAGAAAACCTATAAATGGAATAAGTAAAAATGTACGACATTGAGTCTATAACAAGCAAACTCATTAGACTCGTTAAACAACTATTCTACAGGAAATAGACGGCTCCCTTCCCGCCTCGTCTTTATTGTTGACTTATTAACGCATCGCACTTGTATTTAAGGTTTACGCTTTGTACAGTGGTGTTTGTTAATTTAGAGATTTTGCGTAAAATATTTTTGGGTGTCAGTTGTCTCTCTGGATATATCGTTTCTCTATCGTAATAATTGTGAGGGAGCGGCTACGCTGTGTCTATCAGTTGTCAAAACAAAATATTGTTAGTATTTTTGATGCAATTTATTTTGTATCGCGTTTCACTTGTTGTACCAGTCTACAAATATATTTCTGAAAAAGTGATAAACAATTTAGCGAAAACAGCGAAGAAGCTAAATTACTTTTGTGAAAGGTGCAATTATTTACTACAAACATAGACTATAAATATTCCAACCCCTCCAGTATTTACGCTGCTGAGTAGTAAAGATTACATTTGATAATTGAGTTTGCTTTATTTTAAAGCTATTTAATTGTAGTACTATTTGTTCAAACAAAATTTTTAATCATGACGTGTCTAACATTAAATTATAAATGGAGTAGATTTAGTGCCTGGTCGCGGAATTAAAGTAAGCCCTACATTGCGGTTAACTAACTATACAAATGTGGAAATTTAACTTTTAAATAAAACGAACCGCAGTCCATACTAAAGTTTACAGAGGTATTTTATCACTCGGTATAAAATAGGTTACTGAATAAAAGGTTCAATATTTATTTACATTTATTACATTTTATCACATTAATTTTATCACATTAATGATTTTCAGGAAAAGTTTGGGGATAGTCATATTTTGAAAACAAACAAAGGCAGATACGACAGTTAGGTAATTAAAACACGGAAAAAGGTATATACATTTTATTATATAGTGTGTATTTAACTAAAAACTAACTAAACCTATTGCCTATTAACAAGAGATTTTCACTTACCAGGTTAAAACAATAATTTCCTTTCCTTGTATAAAGTTTGGCGAACACATTCAATACGTTGAACACATTGTGTGCGTGCGTGTGTGTATGTGGGAAGTTCTTCATCACGCATTACATTTTAAAATTTATTTTCAATAAAGGTGGAAGATTAAACATAACCTCTCAGCTCAAATGATAAATACAATTTTTAAGTTTATGGTATAACTGTGGCTATAATGTAGTTTAAAAAGAACCAGCTGACCTGCTTCTAAACCTAACCTCAATGCACGTTCACACTAATAAATATTTTCGTTCTGCATTCAATTTGGAATTCGACAAAAATTTTATTTTATTTCCAAGTAAATTGTTGTGTTGTGCGGCGTGCGTTGACATGTTGGGCGGGAAACATTTTCAATTTCATTATACAGGGTGATTCAGAACTATATGGCAATGTCTTGGTAGCTCATTCTACAGTTAAACATAAAAAAAAGTTCATAGAAACTAGGCCCGAAAACCCTTTATTTCCCAGACATCCGCCATCCATTTATTTTCAAACAATTCGAAATTTTAGGGTTTTTATTGGGGGGTCAAAGTTACTAAATCACGATTTCTCTAAAACTACTGAACAGATTGGAATTCAATTTAGTATGTAGCTTCCTCTAGGACACTAGGTGCTTTCTAAGAAAGGGTTTCAAAAAATTCGAAATTTTAGGGGAGGTTTGGGGGGGGGGGTCAAAGTTACTAAAAAAACTACCAAACGGATTGGAATGAAATTTGGTATGTAGCTTCCTCTAGGGCCCTAGGTGCTCGCTAAGAAAGGGTTTCAAAAAATTGAAAAGTTTAGGGGAGGTTTGGGGGGTCAAAGTTACTAAAAACCCCCATAAGAAATACATAATGTAATATATTTATTGATATAATATATTTTTTGTTAGTATACGTTTAACTTTGATTTGTCTATCCGTGCAAAGCCGGATCGGGCCAGCTAGTCAAAGTATATAATCTGATTAGTTTGTTCATTATAGCCTACATACAGCACGGGTGGTATATTACTGTATAGCTGTTTGAACTAAATTTTAAACAAACTCGTGCTAGATAAATTTTATTAATAAAGATTACGATGTTGATGATAGATTGCTAAATGACAGTTTCAAGATGTAACGAGCCTCTTGCTCTTCAACAAGTCAACGTTGGTATTGGATTCTTAATTAGCACAGATGGAATACATCAATTGTTACACCGATAATACATTTATAGTGTATGATACGAGTAATTGGCGAGTCAGTTTGAGGTTAATTATTAAGTTGCCCAGCATCAATAAACGTCCTGTATATCCCAGTCATAACTATGACGTCAGACTATTAAGCGAAACTTTATTAGGGAAACTGCAATTTAGATCTCGGTTCAGGAAATTACTTTCGTCTGTTACATCACGGAACATCAAGACGAATCAATCCGTCACTATAGCATTGACTGAGTTTATTAAATAGTTTACAAGATAAACTTGGTGGTATTCAAAATAAAATAATCAACTCCTATAAAAGCGAGTGTACGTCCGTACGTACGTGAGTAACAATCAAATATAACAGCTGATTTCACCCATCTTCTGTAATACTTAAACAAAACCTAACATAGATTATACTTTGGGGTTATGTTTACAACTTCAATCAATAATATAAATCTTGTGAAGTAGATTTTTTTAAATATGAGTTAAAGAACTAATGCAAGATATAATACGATATAAGATTTGCTTTGAGCTTATAAATGAGTATAAATACAACTTTTTATTATCAATTTATTCATTTATACAAATTTAAAGAAGAGATACTCATTCGTACCTCATGTACATTCGTACATCTTCGTATAGCATAAACAAATTCTATTATTAATTTCTTCATTATAATATTAATAACTTCTAAATCATTTGACCTATGGCTATGAAATAAAAAGCTATTAAAAGATAATATTTTTATCTTTATTTAGATACATAATAATGTATATGAATACAAAATTGTAACAAATATGCCTACAGTTTTATGACCGTTATAATTGTACACATTTACCGAGTTAAAAAATTCCGACAGCATAGTTAGGTAGGCCTAGATAAAGTCTGGTGTTTTTAAATAGTTTTTTTATTGATGTATTTCTGATGCGTATCTAATTATTCTTTCTGTGATTTTTCACGGAGGCTTACTAGTAGTTACAAATACAACAAAAAGATACACACTATTATGGACTGTATATTATTGATTCTTTGTGTGCGTAAGAACCTGACTGTTCTCTTTTGTTTGATATAAAACAATCTACACCAGGAGATTTGATAATAAAGAGATGCATTTTTTCAATGGATAAATATAATTACGCATACTTCCAAAAACGAAATGAAAACTTTAATAGAGTTGCGTATTGGATAACATTACGTTAGCATGTTTCATTTCGTCTTAAACAATGTAGAGTTAGTCCGTACATTATTAAAAATTAAACCAATTAGAAAAATATATTTTTTGAAAAATACCGATTATAATTAAATTTTAATCTTTATGCGAGTGCGCCTACAATAAGTTAGAAGGAAACGTTCCTTTATTAAAACCTCAGAAGTTTAAATTATCTCGATATTAAACTTGCAAACATCGGTACAAATTGGAAGGAAAAGAAACATATACAAAAAAAGAGGTAATTTATATTAATTAACTTAATAGGTTCTATTCAGAGAAAAGTACTACAGCATTTATTAAATTAGATGGATGATTATGTTACTTTAGTACTTTGAACAAACCTTCATGAAAAAGAAAACGCAGAAGTATTGAGTGGGTTAGATAACAAAATGGAAGACATATTTAATAATAAAATTAGAACCATCGGGGTAAATGGTTAAAATATCAACTTGGTTTACAACGTTGATCGTCTCTATACTCGCTGAGCAGCAAAGGAAGCCTATTTGAACTTACAATACATGAAAATAGTAGTTATAAAGAGAACAAGGAAAAAGCATATTCAGACTCTAATCATAAAGAAATTTTAGAATCAATACCTAAAGTACTTCGAAAATGTGCAGAAAATCTTTTAAAATCGTTTAAACTGTACTTCACAATACAAATCTATAAAATTAGACTCTTTACAAATCTATAGAATTATTATCCGTCACTATTATCCATCTAAAGATAATATTCGTATTTCAGGATATAATATAGTTTATATTTATTTATTTTGTATTTATTCAAGTCCACATTTTTTACATGATAGTTGATTAGACATTTAAATGGATTATCTAGTCACTTGAATCCAGAGTAAGCGGTGACTAGAAAAAAGAAATAAAAAACTTACATAACTAAAATTTACAGTCCGCATTAATATATATATTTTAAATTAGTGTGGCATTACTATGATTAATGATTTTTTGGCTCTGTGCAAAAAATAAAATAAAACAAAACATAAACTTTGAAATGGAAAATTAAACATATACATTTCTTATAAGTAAACTACATACATCCAAGTTTGTGATGAAACACTTCAAGAAAACTGTCAGAAGTGAAATAGGCCTACAATAATAAAAGGTTACATTATGCACCCAAAAAACCGCTGCAAATAATTGAGCGGAGCGAACGGAGTGAGCGAAGCTCTTATACTACACTCTGGCTTTTTATTTACATATACTCCTCCTGAACGGCTGAAGTGATCCGAACGAAATTTGGTACGGTCATAGTAACCAACTATGGGAAGGTATAAATCTGAAATGGTCCAAATCGGATGTCAGGCTTTTGCCCTACGGCCGTTTAAAGTTACAATGTTATTTCAATAGAAGACATATTTTATTTGGTTTATTTACTATGTATTGATTATACAGCTGTTAAAAGGATCATACCTAACTTCAGACTGTTTCTATCAGCTGTTTGTAAATACAATAGTTTTATTGTAATCTGATTTGTAACAACCCCCGATGGAACTTTCTAAAAACATATGTTGTGTTTTATAATATATAACTAGTGGACAATAGATAATACAGTAAACCTTTTGTTTGCTTTTACCTAATCTAAAAAAAAAAAAAAAAAACTGGTAGTTGTGAAGAATTATAAAAAACCTGATTCTAATAATTAGCCCAATTAGTGTTTTAGTTCATTGTAGGCCTAACCTAAAATTATGTTCAGTTTTTGATCCAAATCAGCTGTTATATATAATAACTAGGGGAGACCCCTGCGTGCTCCGCACGCCAACCCCCCGATGGAATCTTCTATAAACACAATCGTGTTGTGATTTCTTTATAATAAAGGTGTAGCATTAATAATAACCTCAAAGCAAAGATGGTAAATAATGTTAAATGTTCAAATCAAATTATTTCGTACATTTTATAACAGCAGTTATAAAAAAGATTAAAAGAACCATTGAGGCTCGGGTGTAGACTTTAATAAAAACCTAACCTAAAAGCTAGAAATACAAAGTTTGAAATTAGCTGAAAATGGAAATATTAAATCAAACAGCTGGTAACTGTTATTTTATTCAATTGGTTGCTATGGTAACAAAATGTTAATACATGTGTTGATTTATCCAGTCTAGGCCTAATCTAAGAATTTATTCTGACTAAATCTACAAATATTAAAATAAAAAAATGTTTTATCGAAATAAATTGTAGCCTATGTTACTCAGGGATAGTGTAGCTTTTTATTAGTAAAACTATTTTTTCATTTGGTTCAGTAGTTTCAGAGATTATCCCCTACATACAAACAAACAAACAAACAAACTTTACCTCTTTATAATATTAGTATAGATATAGATTAGTATAGATAGGTATGTAACAACCAATGTTTGAATTGAATTAAAATATAGTAAGCATTTTTAGTTAATTTTTGTTTGTGTTTGTTAATATTGGTCGCTCACTATCAATTACCGTATATTATAAATAAATAGGCCTACTATTAAATTATAATGTCTGTTTTATTTTTAATAAAAACCATAAAAATCATTATTTACTTCCACGAAAACAGCTGGATTAGTTTGTTTCTTATTATA
>JAGFPH010001647.1:32824-47996 GCA_018207615.1 Philaenus spumarius
GTGACCAAGCAGAAATCTTTTGTACGAAATATTTTATGTAAAGGAAAGCAAATATCGTCTTTCCTCTTTTTGGACCTTTAGAAATGTTACTTCTCAAACATTTATTTATTTTTAAGGTTTTAAAAATATTTTTTCATTCCAAGTGGCAATAATGACAATGATCTCACTTACTACGGTACTTGAAGTCATTCTTTGTTGCATGTGAGAAGACCGAAGGCCTCTTGATATTTTTCTCAAAATTCTGTTTTGGTTATAGGGCCAAAGGCAATACCTACCAAAAGAAATAAAAACCTGCGCAACATTAATTATGTTTTTAAGAAAATCCAAAGATTGGTTATTGAAAACAAATAACATAAATCATATAATCAACATTTTTAATTAATTGCCACATATAATTATTTGCAGCGGTTTTTTGGGTGCATAATGTAACCTTTTATTATTGTAGGCCTATTTCACTTCTGACAGTTTTCTTGAAGTGTTTCATCACAAACTTGGATGTATGTAGGTTACTTATAAGAAATGTATATGTTTAATTTTCCATTTCAAAGTTTATGTTTTGTTTTATTTTATTTTTTTGCACAGAGCCAAAAAATCATTAATCATAGTAATGCCACACTAATTTAAAATATATATATTTATGCGGACTGTAAATTTTAGTTATGTAAGTTTTTTTGTTTCTTTTTTCTAGTCATCGCTTACTCTGGATTCAAGTGACTAGATAATCCATGTAAATGTCTGATCAACTATCATGTAAAAAATGTGGATGTGAATAAATAAAAAATAAATAAATATAAACTATATTATATCCTGAAATACGAATATTATCTTTAGATGGATAATAGTGACGGATAATAATTCTATAGATTTGTAAAGAGTCTAATTTTATAGATTTGTATTGTGAAGTACAGTTTAAACGATTTTAAAAGATTTTCTGCACATTTTCGAAATACTTTAGGTATTGATTCTAAAATTTCTTTATGATTAGAGTCTGAGTATTCTTTTTCCTTGCTCTCTTTATAACTACTATTTTCATGAATTGTGAGTTCAATTAGGCTTCCTTTGCTGCTCAGCGAGTATAGAGACGATCAACGTTGTAAACCGTAGTTGATATTTTAACCATTTCCCCCGATGGTTGTAATTTTACTATTAAATATGTCTTCCATTTTGTTATCTAACCCACTCAATACTTCTGCGTTTTCTTTTTCATGAAGGTTTGTTCAAAGTACTAAAGTAATATAATCATCCATCTAATTTAATAAATGCTGTAGTATTTTTCTCTGAATAGAACCTATTAAGTTAATTAATATAAATTACCTCTTTTTTTTGTATATGTTTCTTTTCCTTCCAATTTGTACCGCTCTTTGCAAGTTTAATATCGAGATAATTTAAACTTCTGAGGTTTTAATAAAGGAACGTTTCCTTCTAACTTATTGTAGGTGCACTCGCATAAAGATTAAAATTTAATTATAATCGGCAGATTTCAAAAAATATGTTTTTCTAATTGGTTTAATTTTTAAAAATGTACGGACTAACTCTACATTGTTTAACACGAAATGAAACATGGTAACGTAATGTTATCCAATACGCAACTCTATTAAAGTTTTCATTTCGTTTTTGGAAGTATGCGTAATTATATTTATCCATTTAAAAATGCATCTCTTTATTATCAAATCTCCTGGTGTAGATTGTTTTATATCAAACAAAAGAGAACCGTCAGGATCTTACGCACACAAAGAATCAATAATATACAGTCCATAATAGTGTGTATCTTTTTGTTGTATTTGTAACTACTAGTAAGCCTCCGTGAAAAATCACAGAAAGAATAATTAGATAAGCATCAGAAATACATCAATAAAAAAACTATTTAAAAACACCAGACTTTATCTAGGCCTACCTAACTATGCTGTCGGAATTTTTTAACTCGGTAAATGTGTACAATTATAACGGTTATAAAACTGTAGGCCTATTTGTTACAATTTTGTATTCATATACATTATTATATATCTAAATAAAGATAAAAATATTATCTTTTAATTGCTTTTTATTTCATAACCACAGGTCAAATGATTTAGAAGTTATTAATATTATAATGAAGACATTAATAATGGAATATGTTTATATGTTATACGAAGATGTACGAATGTTTCCGAAACGAATGAGTATCTCTTCTTTAAATTTGTATAAATGAATAAATTGATAATAAAAGTTGTATTTATACTCATTTATAAGCTCAAAGCAAATCGTATATCGTATTATATCTTGCATTAGTTCTTTAACTCATATTTAAAAAAATCAACTTCACAAGATTTATATTATTGATTGAAGTTGTAAACATAACCCCAAAGTATAATCTATGTTAGGTTTTGTTTAAGTATTACAGAAGATGGGTGAAATCAGCTGTTATATGTTATTGTTACTCACGTACGTACGGACGTACACTCACTTTTATAGGAGTTGATTATTTTAATTTGAATACCACTAAGTTTATCTTGTAAACTATTTAATAAACTCAGTCAAAGCTATAGTGACGGATTGATTCGTCGTGATGTTCCGTGATGTAACCGACGAAAGTAATTTCCTGAACCGAGATCTAAATTGCAGTTTCCCTAATAAAGTTTCGCTTAATAGTCTGACGTCATAGTTATGACTGGGATATACAGGACGTTTATTGATGCTGGGTAACTTAATAATTAACCTCAAACTGACTCGCCAATTACTCGTATCATACACTATAAATGTATTATCGGTGTAACAGTTGATGTATTTCATCTGTGCTAATTAAGAATCCAATACCAACGTTGACTTGTTGTAGAGCAAGAGGCTCGTTACATCTTGAAACTGTCATTTAGCAATCTATCATCAACATCGTAATCTTTATCAATACAATTTATCTAGCACGAGTTTGTTTAAAATTTAGTTCAAACAGATATACAGTAATATACCACCCGTGCTGTATGTAGGTTATAATGAACAAACTAATCAGTTTATATAATTTGACTAGCTGGCCCGATCCGGCTTTGCACGGATAGACAAATCAAAGTTAAATGTATATTAACAAAAAATATATTATATCAATAAATATATTACACTATGTATTTCTTATGGGGATTTTTAGTAACTTTTACACCCTAAACCTCCCCCAAACTTTTCAATTTTTTGAAACCCTTTCTTAGCGAGCACCTAGAGCCCTAGAGGAAGCTACCTACCAAATTTCATTCCAATCCGTTTGGTGGTTTTTTTAGTAACTTTGACCCCCCAAACCTCCCCTAAAATTTCGATATTTTTTTTTTAAACCCTTTCTTAGAAAGCACCTATGGTCCTAGAGGAAGCTACATACTAAATTTAATTCCAATCTGTTCAGTAGTTTTAGAGAAATCGTGATTTAGTAACTTTGACACCCGAAAAAAAATCCCTAAAATTTCGAATTGTTTGAAAACCTTTCTTAGTGAGCACCTATGGCCCTAGAAGAAGCTACATACCAAATTTCGTTCTAATCCGTTCAGTAGTTTTTGAAAACTCGTGTTCAGTGAGTCAGTGGATTTTGCTTTTATATATATAGAGACTAATTGAAACTAAATAATTTCTCATCTGAAGAAGCAAACGCATTTTTCAAATCCTAGTGTCCCAAAATGCATATTTGAGGAGGTGGGAAAGTTTTTGAGGAAATATTAGACGTAACATAGGTCATGGGTGGAATAAATTTTAAGGTCTTTTAAAAGTACTTAAAAGTAGTCTTTTAAAATATAAAACTAATATTAAACTCGTCTTCCCATTTCAATATGGCGGCCATAATCGAATAACATTTTGGTTTTTGTAATTTGATTTACCATCATTGATCGGTTTTATTCTCAGAACTCCAAATTTTACCAAACTTTGCTTATTACAATCTTATGACTGGAAGTAAAATTTCCCGGAATTGTGCACTCACTGACTATTTATTTATCAATCTAATTCATAACTACCAAATCATAATTATCATTTTCAACATGGTAGCTCAAGGATTGGAAAATTTTATCAATTAATTAACTAGGTACAATACCTGCTTTTTTTCTTGTATCCAATCCTAAAATCACTTGGTGATTACCGTGGTTTCGGGTAAATAATAAAGGGATTTATTTTAATATTTCCGTGATTTAAAGATGGGTACTTAGGTTACCCGAAACCGAGGTAATCACCAAGTGATCTTAGGATTGGATGTAAGACAAAAAGCAGGTATTGTACCTAGTTAGTTAATTGACATACTTATCAACTTGGTACGGGAAATACTAAAAATTACAAATACAGTATTTTAAAAGTAAGTTTAGGTTTACAAATATTTTAAAGAAATACTACATATCCATTTAAAATACTTTGTACATTCAGCTAATTCAAGTCTATGCTGTTTTAATAACAAATTATTACACATAACTTAACTATTATCCTTCATTCGATTGTTTTCACAATTAGACCATCCAATAGGGCATCAAAAGTAGGACTACAAAAAGGTGTCTCCACATTTTTTTTAAATGTACGTTTTTTTAGCAATTTAGGTTTGAAATCTTCAAACAGCCGCCATTATGAAAATCATGATTCTATATAATCGTTTATTTTTCTTGAGATAGATCATTGTTAGGTTAAACGTCATGAAGAGTTTGAATTCAATCATTCAAACATTTCTCTATATATGAATTATTTTGTAAAAAAAACAAAATGGCGGATGTCTGGGAAATAAAGGGTTTTCGGGCCTATGTTTCTATGAACTTTTTTTTATGTTTAACTGTAGAATGAGCTACCGAGACATTGCCATATAGTTCTAAATCAGCCTGTATAATGAAATTGAAAATGTTTCCCGCCCAACTTGACAACGCAGGACGCACAACACAACAATTTACTTGGAAATAAAATAAAATTTTTGTCGAATTCCGAATTGAATGCAGAACGAAAACATGTATTAGTGTGAACGTGCATTGAGGTTAGGTTTAGAAGCAGGTCAGCTGGTTCTTTTTAAACTACATTATTGCCACAGTTATACCATAAACTTAATAATTTTATTTATCATTTGAGCTGAGAGATTATGTTTAATAAATTTTAAAATATAATGCGTGAGGAAGAACTTCCCACATACACACACGCACGCACACAATGTGTTCAATGTATTGAATATATTCGCCAAACTGTTTGCAAGGAAGGGAAATTATTGTTTTAACCTGGTAAGTGAAAATCTCTTGTTAATAGTCAATAGGTTTAATTAGTTTTTAGTTAAATACACACTATATAATCAAATGTATATACCTTTTTCCGTGCCTTAATTACCTAACTGTCGTATCTGCCTTTGTTTGTTTTCAAAATATGACTATCCCCAAAATTTTCCTAAAAATCATTAATGTGATAAAATGTAATAAATGTAAATAAATATTGAACCTTTTATTCAGTAACCTATTTTATAATGAGTGATAAAATACCTCTGTAAACTTTAGTATGGACTGCGGTTCGTTTTATTTAAACGTTAAATTTCCACATTTGTATAGTTAGTTAACCGCAATGTAGGGCTTACTTTAATTCCGCGACCAGGCACTAAATCTACTCCATTTATAATTTAATGTTAGACACGTCATGATTAAACATTTTGTTTGAACAAATAGTACTACAATTAAATAGCTTTAAAATAAAGCAAACTCAATTATCAAATGTAATCTTTACTACTCAGCAGCGTAAATACTGGAGGGGTTGGAATATTTATAGCCTATGTTTGTAGTAAATAATTGCACCTTTCACAAAAGTAATTTAGCTTCTTCGCTGTTTTCGCTAAATTGTTTATCACTTTGTCAGAAATATATTTGTAGACTGGTACAACAAGTGAAACGCGATACAAAATAAATTTCATCAAAAATACTAACAATATTTTGTTTTGACAACTGATAGACACTGTGTAGCCGCTCCTTCACAATTATTACCATAGAGAAACGATATATCCAGAGAGACAACTGATATCCCAAAATATATTACGCAAAATCTCTAAATTAACAAACACCACTGTACAAAGCGTAAACCTTAAATACAAGTGCGATGCGTTGTTAAGTCAACAATAAAGACGAGGCGGGAAGGGAGCCGTCTATTTCCTGTAGAATAGTTGTTCAACTTATAGTTTTTCTGTGTAGAATATTTCCTAAAAGTGTTACAACCTAAACTATAAATTAAATAATTATTATTACAACAATGGCAAAGAGCACATTTTAACTTCAATTTTGCTGTCTCGGTACAGTCATAAATGGAGAATAGCATATTGCTAAGACCCACTTGTAAAAACAGGTTGAATTTAACATAAATTTTAAGGTTTTTTAAAAGTAAACATTTTAAAAAATTGTTAATTTGCGCTTTTTTTAAGATGGCGAACCTAATTTTCCAAATTTTATACTCTAGGGTTTAACTCTCAAAACTCAAAATGTTACCAAATACTATTAATGATATACGCTTTCAAACAATGTCAAACTAGAGCACTTTCCACAAGTTTTCCAGCTTTAAAAGAGTTTTGATTAAATGGAAAAGCTTTTTTCTAAAAACAATCAAATGGCAATTTAGATCGACTAAAGGTATTAAATTAAAGGTATTTGAAAACAAAATATTTTTTGTATTTTAACTTTAGTCTTATAGGCCAGTCGGTAGAGGTAATTTTAGACCAAAAGTTCCAGTAATTTACAATACGGCTGATTTTTTTTATAAGTACATTCAAGTATGTAGATTAACATTAAAAAAAGTTTACCAGTCTATCGATTTCCCAAAGTCGAAAAAAAAACGATTATCATTTTTTTTTCGATTATCCTTAATATTTCGAGCTGGGATAAAATAGAGAAAAATAAAAAATACCACCGTATAGGGAAGGTATTTTTCAACAAAAAAGCTCATATGTATTTATTTCGTACGAGCAATGGTTTGTCTGGAAAAAATCTAAAATGCAGGTATGTATTTTGCAGCAGAGGAAATCACTAAAAGGGGACATCTTATTCATATATGAAGCGTTGGGTCATTCTGAATTGGCCGAATTTTAATATATCGAATTGAACGTAGGAGTTAATATATATATTTTAAACATTTATGCTGAGTCTCAGCTTGTTATCTTGAAAATGACCCGATCTAGGAGTCGATTTCGATTATCGATTTTAGGAGTACCGGACCCACGAACTAATTTCAATCTATTCCAATTTCGTCAATTTTTGGAATATCAACACCAAATTTGTTTTACAAGTTGAGTACACCAGTATAAATATTTTTAGTAAGTATGAACGATTTTTTTCTCGTTATTTTTAAAAACGAGGCGCTTGAAAATAGTCTTCTGTTTTACCTATCACGTTTTAACTATAACACTTTTGAATTCAACGACTTTATTTTCGACATTTTTTAACATATCGATTTAAAAATTGGTATTGAAGTTACAAATACAATAGTTTTTTGCTATACTTATTTTAAAAACTGTATTTTCAAAAATGACTAATCTGCGGCTGATCAACTCAAGCGTTTTGATGAAAAATCTAAAAAGGTCTAAAATTATACTTTTTTAATTTACTTGTGCTTTTAAAAGTAAATAATGTTAAAGGTTTATACTCTTTGAACTTGTTTGAATATATATATTTAACTTGTAAAAAAACTTTCAGGTTGATATTTTGAAAATTCTCTAAACTGGAGCCGATTAAAATTAGTTCGTGGTTCCGGTACTCCTAAAATCAAGAAACCCATTGATGAGTCAAGTGGCTCTAGATCGGGTCATTTTCAAGATAACAAGCTGAGACTCAGCATAAATGTTTAAAATATATATTTTAACCCCTACGTTCAATTCGATATATTAAAATTCGGCCAATTTAGAATGACCCAACGCTTCATATATGAATAAGATGTCCCATTTTAGTGATTTCCCCTGATGCAAAATACATACCTGCATTATCGAATTTTTTCCAGACAAACCAATGCTCGGAGGAAATAAATACATATGACCTTTTTTATTGAAAAAACCTCCCCTACACGGTGGTATTTTTTATTTTTCTCTATCTTCATCATAGCTCGAAATATTAAGGATAATCGAAGAAAAAAAATGATAATCGATTTTTTTCGACTTTGGGAAATCGATAGACTGGTAAACTTTTTTTTATGTTAATGTACATACTTTAAGGTACTTATAAAAAAAATTAGCCATATTGCAAATTACTGGTAGTTTTAACCTATACCGACTGGGCTATTATGTTTATGCATTTTAAAATGATAGTAATGAACTGAGTTTTACATTACGTATGAGTGTATGAGATTTTTTTTTAATTAAAATTTATTAAACTTTGAAGATTTTTATATAGTTATAATATTGTTGTTCTTGGAAGGTTGTTTGTTTTACCATCTCTCTATTATAAAAGATCCTGACATTTACTAAAAACAGGCCATACTGCGCATGCTTCAGGATCTAAATTAACGCTACCCCCACCACCCTATGCTAGGAGATGGTGAATGAAGCGAGCAGGGAACACATCCCTCTTGTATTATTATAATATATATCTAAAGGTTTAGCGAGAGTACACAATACAAGGTGCAATAACAACAGTTTTTGCCAAATTACCATCGATTTAAAATAATCCAGCTATAAGTATTTCGCTAAACCATTTTAGAAAAAAAAATCATTTTCAATTTACTAAATTCAACAAGCTTACCACATTAGTAAAGTTTCACCAAAGTCGGATTAACAGTTCTGAGTTAAATCTCAGTAAACAAATATGAGTTTTTATTTTCGTAATATTTAGGCGTAAGAATAATCCAGCAGTTTTTCCTACGAAATATAATAAGTATTCATTTAACAAACAAGCGACTCATGTAAGCATTCTAATAACCGAATTTCATGACATATTTACTGCGTAATAACATGCCTACTGAATTAGCGCGACGTGTTAAACAGAACCATCTTGCTGCCTTTAGCCTGCCTTTTGTTTGCCTTTAGCCTACCTTCACGTAATGTTCTTGGTACAAACGTGATGAGACTATCTTTATGACAACCTCTTGTGAATTAGAATAAAGTTTCGTTTACGTTCTTTACATTTAAAGAGTTAAACATCAAATTTTAATAAAGGGAAAATAAAACGGGGTACTTTTTTGATAGATTTAAAACAATCAACCTTTAGTTGAGTATAGGCCTACAGAGCATTTTATGAAGAATCTGCCATAACTTGCATTCTTCATAATGGTATTTCTATCATCATAATAATGAAAAAATGGATCTAATCATAAATTAAACAATCCTTGGAATCCATACAATCAGATTTGTTTATATTGTTGAAAAAGCGTTATTACTTAAAAGTATATAATATAATTAGTTCATTTTTGGTATCAGCATTTTTGTAGGTAGTTTAACACGTGAACCAAAAACAACGACCTGATTTTAAAATGCAGGAAATTTAAAATAAGTAATGTTGAAAATTCGAAAAATGTGTACTTCATACCTTAAAAGAAAAAACTGACTCTTACATGATCAACTGACTCTGAAGGGGCCCACACACGATCAGTTTAACTGTGCAGTTATCTGTGCAAATAAAATTGCACAATTGTGTGAACTGTGCGCAGTTTCCTCAATTTATCGCTCATCGTGTGTGAGCACCTTAAGACATTATGCTGAAATTTGCCATAGTTATAAAACATGCTAACCCACTAATATAAGCTATTCCGTTAAGCAGAGTTCAAGTAATATTTACAATCTTTTTTGTGAGGATTCAATGTTATTTTGCAATTACTGTATTTACGTTTCGGTAAATCTATTAATCATACAAAATCACTTCTGAGTATAAGTTCTTTATTAAAAACAATTTTAGCACCTATAATGCCGTCCTGCGTACTGAGCATATCCTTGTATTTATATAACTTGGTTTATCATTTTGGGGTCCGACTCTAAAGTGTGACTGATTCCCTCTGGAGCACACTGTATTTGTGTTTACAGATTGCTAGGCAACTGCGTATTTACCTCTGCCTTCCCTATTACTTGGATTATATTACTTGTGCGAGGAAACAGCTCATACTACTTCCGATGATTGCAATATTTTTATACACTAGGCAAATTGAAATGGTTATGTCTAGAAACATTACAGCAATGTTTGCTGAAAATATTAATATACTTATTAATTCTGTCAAATGGTATGCATTACCTAAATGGAAGTTGAACATTATGGAAGGAAAATGGGGAAAACTGGTATAATCCGGTAATTTAAATCTACTTTTTAAGGAAAACATAATAAAATAACTTGTTATAAAATATGGACGATTACTTAGAGGTAGAAAGTAACTTACGTTTTGCCTTGAGTACAATTTTGATTCTTTTTTTTTGCAGAGCAGACTTACCAGCTTTTTGAACCTAAAGGTTAAAATTTTTGTTTTTCATTCAATGTCTTCTTCTCTCAAAAAATTCATGATTACTTTCTTCTTTTTATCCTAAAATTAGTCAAATTGACATTTGATTAAGCAAATATTGTGTAGGTCTCTGAGCCCACAATAAGATCAGTGGTTGTACGTTTATTACAGTCAGTTATGCTTTTACTATGTATTTTATAAAGCAAAATCCAGTATCCCAAAAATGTATCTTTTATGATACTTTGGCGTTACATTAGGATTAAAGCATTATTTATGGAACTCAAATAATATTTAATTTTGTATCACAAACTATATATTTAATTTAAAGTTTATTCCTAAATGAGTTAAATTCAAATCAATAAAATATTTATATTGATCTTCTAAACAAATTTTCTAAATTATTAATAATGACAAGTCATCTAGTAGGCCTATTCAATATAATAAAGTTGTAATTGGTGACAGTGTTGTATGTGGTTGTAATACCTAAATGTGGCATACATTTGAAATTTGGCCTACAGGTAGATCATTATAAAAGCTCGAAGAAGTGCTTTCAAACATTGAGTTCTCAAAGTATCAGAATTTAATGTCGGAAGGTTATCTGTAAATTTTATCCGGTTTTTACAAATTCAGCTGATCTCCTTTTCAGCTCTTGTTAGTAAAGATATCTAGACCTTAATCAGTACATTGGCTTATCTACGTGACTGAGCAGATCAGAATGTTCAACAAGCTCTGCGAGTAATTAAAACTTAAACACTGGAATGCTTGCTTCAAAGTTTTGAAACTTCGTCGTAGATTACTTAAATCTATATAATACTTGTAATTAATTTGATATAGGTAACCCAATTCCTAAGGAATTGCAGAAAACGTGTAAGTTACTATTGCAGATCATATCTATGTACTTAAATTTTGATGGAATTCATTTTTGTAGATATTTTTTAAGAAACACAGAGTATAATTAATTACTTATTTATCTATTATAAAGCTTTCTAAAAAAAATAAGATTGTATAATATTTAATTATTTATTAATCATCGAGTTTTCTTTCGACGCCTTTATTAAATAGACGGACAAATTTCTATTAATAATAATTAATTACAGAACAAAATAAACAAAAGTTTTTGAAGGAATACAGCTGAAATTCTTAATTAATTGTAGATCTACTTAGTATTTTTACTTATTACGGCAGTTATTTTAATTAATTTTAGATCATGACATTTTTTTAAATAATAAATGTGATATTGTAGTTAGTTATTATAGATCGTCCCAGTTTATACGAAATTCAGCTGATATTAAAATTAGTTATAGATTAACCCGTAGTTTTACTAATTACAGATAATACTCTAACTAATTATAAATCATATTATTACTGTTTAGATAGTACAGCTGATATTTTAATTAAGTATAGATAAACCAGTGTTTTTACTAATTACAGATTGTATTTTATTTAATTATAAATCATAAAATTTTTAGAAAGTCCTGTTGATGATTTTTTTAATTAATTACAAATCAACCAGTGTTTTTACTAATTTCATAATAAATATGATATTCTAATTAGATCATTCATGTGATATTGATATTATAAATCAACTCAGTTGTTTTCCTAACTACAGCTAAGATTCAAACAATATTTATCAATAATTTTTTTAATACATCTAAACTGTAAATAATAATTTAGATCAATTCAGTTTTTAGACAACAAATATGATATCTTAATTAATTATTAGGCCTAAAATATATCGTCTCACTTTTTACTAATAATATATAATTTAATATTAAAATTTATTATAAATCAACAAATTTTTTTAGGTTATACAACTGATATTATAAGTAACTAATTATAGGTCAAGTCTCTTTTTTTATAATACTGCTAGTATAGTTATGGTTATTCATTTTTTATAAACCTTGTTTTAAACAATACATCTAGTATTATAATTAATTATGGATTTACCCATTTTTGAGAGAGTAGATCTGATATTGTAATTAGTTTTAGATCAACCCAGTTATATGATGTCCTATTTAACTTGTGTAGGATTTGTGCCAGCTAGTTTAAAGAAGGGAGAGATCCGATACTTCACTAATTCTACTTTTGTTGTTAAAGTGTCCCTCCTCGCTTGCAGAATGTTGTTTTTCTTTGAGTTGCTAACAAGAAAGAAACTGTTCCTACAGTTGGCCGACGGACATCGAAAGCCAATAGTGAATTTAAGACAATGGTGAAGTACATAAAACTGTAGGCACATTTTTTAATGACAAATATTGTTATACAATAAGAGTATCTAATTGGTTAAAAAAATAAACTCAATTTATAATATAGCGGCTGAATTTAAAATATGAGGAAAATCAAAGTCTCGAGGTTAATTTAACCAAATTGCTATTTCACATTTTCATTTTTCTTCAATTGATTACAACTCCTCGCAATTTAATAAAATCAGTAATATAAACATCGAGACACAATTATCTAAAATAACAATCCTAAGACATTAGTTACGAACAAATTCATTATAAAGAAAAGACAAATTTCAAATAGAAAACTCCTTTCAAGTAGTGGTGGCCGTCAGCAGTAAATCACATACATATAAACAATAAACCTACTAATACACAAATTCAACATTAATAAAATAATGTACATACTAATCATTACACATAGGAAATATCATTTTATTGCACGAGTTCAGGTTTTTAAAGCATTGCGGTTTCACGCAAGAGAGTTAATATATTGTCTTTCACAGGCTGCTGATATATTTCCGGGAACGATTTTCCCTCGACAGGACATTTATTCTGTAAATTAATGTCAGCCTCGGAAAAATATCAACACCTACAACAACTCACGTGTTATCAATTTAACTGTCTGTTACACACGAACTGGAAACTTGATTACTCTATCAAATTTCTTTGTCAAAGATCTTTGATCAAAGGTTGTCTCTTAGAGAACCTATAACAAAAGAAATTTTACGTGTGCCAACTTTGATAAAAGATTACATATTACGCTATCAAATATTGCATCAAAGAAATTTTATAGTGTAATACAGGCCTAATGACTGCAGAACTGTACCAGAATTTGCCTGTATCGAAGAACCTTTGACAATAATAACCAAGATCGAATCAAAGGGCTCATATCCTTCCCTGTTGAAGAACTTAATTGCAACTCACTTCTCAATCTTTTTCACGTTGTTCGTTATCAGCTGACGGATTCGGGCACTGCGAGGTATTGCACTCTGTCAGTAGTACTTTGTTTTTTGTTTTTTTCTGCTGGAATTATTGCGTTAAAAAGAGTCTGAAGGCGTGTACTACAGTCAGAGGACTCTCAAAGAAGTTACAAACTCTGTGTCTTTATTTCTCCAACGGACAAAACGTTGCAAGCTAAAGATGAGAGAATTCAACTAATATTTAATTCGTTATTAATTTATCAGTACAGTTTTCCGAACCTAAAAAATAGATTTATTTTAATATTACAAGATAAATTTACAAAATCTAATTTAATCAAAATATTAAGTTTAAACACACTGGATAATTAACACCATCAAATTAAATACAAAAGCTAAAATTAAAAATGTATAGCTATAAAAAAAACATTAATATTTAGGTTATGGAGCCTTTGTGCTTAATTTGAGACATTGCCTACTTGAAGATGTTGAAATTACATAATAGGTACTTCCCAACCTTTTAATACATGTTTTTTTTTAAATTTACTTTGTAAATAAACATAATTACAAATACTCGATTTTAATATCATTGGGGTTTTGTTTGAATTTTTTAGAAATTGAGGTATATTTTGTTTTTTTATACTACACAAATTGGAAATTATATAAAATTGCGCTTGGTACCAGTTTAGTTGTGACACTTGATGAATTATTTCAAAAAATTCCATTACTAAAGGCCGATTAATTTTTAGGTACAATAAATTTAGTAATTGTAAACGTGAAAATTAAATTTTCTAAAAACAAGACTTTTTTAATGCAAGTTCTGTGGTGGTTTGTATTAGTAGATTTTATGCTTTCTGTATATAAGATTTTAGTTTCCTGTTTTATTTGTACATTTTTGATTTTAATCACGATTTATAAATTGTTTTATTTCCCTTTTTATGCAGAAGATTAGATGATACTTAATAACAGTTGCATAAATGTTTTATGATTTATAATATGTTTTATCTCAAACCATTTAAAAAACTATACAATATTTAAGATTTATGTGTGTGAAACTAAACCCGAAATATCTATAGTTTATTCAATCATCTTTGAAAAGGACATTATTAATGTACTAATGTATCCCTCTCGAATGATATTACATTATTATTATATCACTTTAATTTGTTTAGACAATTTGAGTGTGCATCATGATTCAAAATTAATTGAAATTATAAAATTTTGTAATCACTATAAGTGACAGTCGCCAACGACCATAATTTTGAGCCTATAAGGGGAACAATTTTAGGAGATATTTCTGGTAATAAAGTATACAACTATCGCAATCGTAACAATTTCATAATATTATATTTTGGTCCGATATTGGGTGTTGTACACAATAACCAAGAAATTATGATTTATTCTTTTTATAAATTACTCTGCTATACTTTGACCTATATAAAACCTATTTTAAATAAAATAAGAAAATTTTCTTTCTAATAATAATGGTTTTTGTAATATTCAACCTTAAGAATTATGAAATGCTAATTTTTTTTTAATATACATAAAGTCTTATTTTTCAGATGTATTGGTAAAGTGTTACATACAAAATGCGTACCGGTATAACAAATTTTTACGAAATACGTAAATAGTCAAAATTTATTGTTCTTTAGACTATTTAAAATGGTGCAGAACTAGTCAAATAGT
>JAGFPH010001647.1:52996-103339 GCA_018207615.1 Philaenus spumarius
TATTGTTCTTTAGACTATTTAAAATGGTGCAGAACTAGTCAAATAGTACACAGTGAAATAACATTCACGAAAAAAAAACATAAAAACAAACAATACAAAAGCAAATAATCAGAAAAAAAAATTTGCAAATCAAAACACACTTCCTAATTTGAAATAAATATACATTAACAAATATAAATACTAATTTAAGACATCATCTATATATATAAAATTCAATGAATGTCCGTCTGTTTGTACGTTTGTCTGTTTGTATGTTTGTCCTTTATGCGTTACCAAACCGTCCATCCGATTGCTTTGAAATTTTGCATAGTAACACAGGTTAACCCTGGGAAGGTTTTAGGCCATTTACCGAAGTCCTAGGACATTAGAGCTACGCCCCAGTGGCCCTCAAAGTTTCAATGTTAATCTTATGGAAGGTCGATCTTAAGGAAGAAGAAGAAAGATTTCTTTTGATTTTATCACGGGCACAAAAAGCAGCTGTTCGTATGAAAAGCTTAAAGCTGTTCGTATCAGCTTGTTGTATCAGCTGATTTTGATCAACAACTGATTTGGATCAAAAACTGAATATAATTTTAGGTTAGGCCTACAATGAACTAAAACACCAATTATTGGGCTAATTATTTAAGACATAGTACCTGGAGACCGAGCTAAAGCTCGATTATAAGCAGGGCTATGATTTCAATAATAAATATTGGATTATTGAGTTTTGAGGTTAGGCCTATAACATTAAACAACTAAATAAAGGGTATATACAACATTATTACCTGTAATAAAAATACAGTTTAAAGGATTAACCACAATCTCAACGCTATGCCTCAGAAATAAGTCAGGCCTAAATTAAAGTATTATTTCAATATCGATTTATTCCTAGGGCCTAGTTCGCTCACGTCAATGCGTTTAAAAAAAGCAGATGATTATTGTAATGGCATTGAAAACATTTGCATCAGCTGTGCTTTGTATTGTTTAAAATGGACAAATTTCACTTTTTAATTTAATAAAAAGACGTAGAAAACGAATTTTCCCAGACTGGTGACCATTTCCAATCGATTTCTCGTGGCCAAAAGCCTAATATAAAATAAAAAATAAAAAATCCTTAGACGGAGATTCCAGATCCATTTAGCAGACAAACAATTATCTCTCGCTTTAGAAGATAAGATAAAAGCCAAATACCACTCACTGACTGAACACTTAAAAAGAATACAATTACGTTAAAAAGACTGAAAATACCAACCACCACGGGCAACGCCGTATGGATCAGCTAGTAGATCAATAAATATAACAAGAACTACCAATAAACAACCAAAATTTTATTGTAACAAAAAAATCATTACAATTTCTAACCTTGCGAAAAAGAACTGCTGACAGATTGAAAACCATGTGAAGGTTTATTTTCATAATTTTAGGGCAGTTGAAGTACCAAGTTTTGAAGTATGCAATCTTTAATCTTTTAACAAATCATACAATACAAATTTAAAATTCACTTTGGTGTTACAGATTAAACTCTCTGCATATACTATTACTGCCGCAAGCTTAACCTAAATATGAAACCACAGTCAGCGACGTCCTTTGTATGAGAAATAAAGAAACTCAGCTTCGCCAAACCATTTAGTATGAAATGATATAGCATCGCATTATGTCGACGGGAGTAGGAGGGGGATGATCGGATGAAAAATGACTTGACAAATACAGACCCGTGTGAGTTATAGTGGTGACTTTGGAGGCGTGGTCCTCCCCTAAAAACTCGGGTCGGTTCCAAATCTTGTTCTGGGTTTATAACGATCTGAAAAGAGTCACTCTAGAACAGTTATTAAAAGTAGTTATTTCAACATGAACAGTAATTTAAAAAAGAATAAAGTGCATAATTGATTATAATCTTAAATAATATTGTATAATTTTCAGTATACAATTAATTGTTCCCTTCGAAAGCTCCAAGCTATACGTACAATAAATTAACTATCTACTAACCTTCAAAAAGAACAAAACGTTTTCAAAGGTATTTGTATACAATACCTTTAAGTTACAAACATTTATAAAATATGAATATAGTTTTTGAGTCTATAATATTGTAAAACTAATATCTCACAATTTTATTAGGAAATATAAGTTTTCATTCTACCAAAAAATAAAGTGAAACAACTAATTCCGAAAATTAAAAAAAACTTAACAAAGTTCCGTTTAGAAATATTCTAAAAAAACGTTTAAAAAACTAAAAAATACCAATTTAACTTTGATTTAATTGTTACTAATACTACTTACTAGCCTTATAACTATTAATTATTATGAAATTACAAATTTTTTAATAAGTAAAGTAACTACAAACAACAAACTTTCAATTTAATCAAAATAGAAACTCAAAAACTACTAAAGTTAACTTGAACTATCCATAGTACAACAGTGAATCAAATAGAAGTGCAGTGTTGAATTGATTTTTTTAAGTAAAATAAAAGTTAAAGATCACCGAAAACCATTTTGTTTGAATTACATTAAATAAAAGAAAACTCGAATCATAATTTTCACCATCGCAAAAATTAAATATTCTAGGTTTTCAAAATGTTTGTAAACAAAATCTTAAATTTGTTTTATGAAACAAGCGGTGGTAATATGTTATAACATCAGAAATACATAATTACGAATTTGAAGAAAAGAAAAAATACGAGTAATTATAGAAAAGCATTTGTTTATCTCAATCCGAACGAACTATCCGCAAAAACTCAATATAATTCCTTAAACATTTCAAAAGAAACTGAAGAAATGGTTAATTTTTTTCAAAAGATAGTAGATCGACGCTTTGCTATATGATTAAAAGAACTGTAGTTTAGCTTTATGATATTTTGTTTTATATGCACTAACCAGAAAATCAATTGCTTACAATAGATAAATAATTACTAATTTAAATGTGTTATTTAAATTGGAAAATTTTAGGGGTAAAACTTTTTTAAACATCATGTATACTTTACAATCATAATCACCATTGAACAAATTTCCTTTAAAAAATCATTTTGGTATTTGGAGTTTTCATTTTATACATTCATACTTGGTTGTTAGCCCTAGAACTACATAAATTTTATAATCCAGTTTGGCAGTTAAATTGTTTATTACAGTCATCGCAGGTGGTTTTGTAAATGCCTCTAGCGTTGTGGGGGCGTTTGTGATTTTTATGAATTTTTATTGCTCGACTTGAATTTTCTGTAGTTTTTACAAGCAAGTGTGCAGCCTTGTTTTTAATATTCTCATTTCAACGTTGTTTAACAATCCGTGATATTCTATTCGGATGTATTTAATATTAGTGTTATTAACTATTTAGTCTAAAGTGTGGTTGTATCCATCGATATGGTGGGCTCCGAAACTATTGTAGGCTCCCAGTTTAATGTTGAAGAAGTGGTTGGAGGAGGGTCAGTTTGTGTGGGTTTTTAATGTACTGTACTTTGAATGATACTTTATGAAAGCTGAATGTCTTTGTTGGTTATAGTGTGTCGAAAACGTTTACTATTTTCTATTTCACTGGTGAATTTGAGTGAAGGGTGAATTTTATTGCAATATTTTTCTTAAATTATAAAGTTTTCTATTTGTGTTTATCAAGAGGAATATTATATGGGTAATGAAAATAGCTGCAGTAAAATTGTATTTCCTTGGAAAACTGCTTGGTATAAAAACTTTGTGTACAACGGAACCTTTCATAGTTATAAATATATAATAATAGTTACACTTAAATGGTGTGTATAGGTGTAATATCCAAGTATTTTATTACTAAAAAACGACGTCCATTGACAAATGCACGTTAACATCGTATTATATTGGTTTGTTGGTAATAATTGAAATACATAGGTGCAACTTGGGGTTACCAAAGAAAAAAAACTGATAAAAGGTCTGTGAGTAAAAAATAAAAAAGAGAACTTCTTTATTAAAGGTAACGAATTCAGTCAGACAATCAATAATATTGAAACATACTCATTTACTAAATGCTAAATTTGTTTAATAGTATTTATTATCATATTTTTAACTTAAATGTGTTTATACGATCTCTGAGTACTGCTAGTTTAGTGTCTATTCACCTAATTAATTTTAAGTTAACTATAATGAGTGTGCAAAATTTTTCGTTAGTTAAATGACGGACGAAATACCTCCTTAATAAGTAGGTTATACAAATAAATATAAAATCGTTCACTTTAAAATTCACTCTTTCTAAAAAGCTAAATATTATTTATTGGTTTAAAGCAGTGATCTTTAACCCTATGTGCTGTGTAAGGTGAACAATGATTATTTTTGTCTAGGGGAAGTTATAATATGCCAGTGTACGTTTAATAATCAATTACTTGTCTGTACTATGTATGATATTATAACGAAGTAAAATATGTTTGTTTGTTTCTAAGTAGGGGGGGGGGGGGTAATCTCTGAAACTACTGAACCTATTGCAAAAATAGTTTTACTAATAAAAAGCTACACTAAACCTGACTAACATAGGCTATATTTTATTTTGATAAAAACCTTTTTCATTTCAATATTTGTAAATTTAGTTTGAAAAAATCTTAGGTTCTGGACTGATGAATCATCACATATATTTACATTAATTATTACCATAGCAACCAATTGAATAAAATAACAGATATAACAGCTGTTTGCTCCGATATTTCCATTAACAGCTGATTTCAAACTTTGAAACAATTATTTAAATTTTTAACTTTTAGGTTATGTTTTTATTAAAGTGTAGACTTGCTGTTTCTTCTAACCTTTTTATAACTGTTGTTATAAAATATACGAAATAATTTTATTTGAACATTTAACATTATTTACCATCTTAGCTTTGGGGTTATTATTAATAATATTATAAAAAGGTAAAATTTTGTTTGTATGTAGAGGGTAATCTCTTGAACTACTGAACCGATTGAAAAAATAGTTTTACCAATAAAAAGCTACACTATCCTCTAGTAACATAGGCTAGAATTAATTTTGATTTATAGGTTAAAACAACCCTTAAAACAATTAATATTAATTGTTATACTTTCCTTAAAGCTAGAGAGCTGAAATGTTTTACATTTATTTCTTACAAGATACATAGAAAAATAAATCTGCATTTTGTCGCGTGCTGCTAAGGGGTGAAAATGTAGTAAAAATGTTGATTGTTACACCTTCCTTAAAGGTAGAGAATAAACCGTTAATATATTAAGGAACTTAAAAATTATAAACTACTATGTTACATCCTAATTAAAATAAATAAGACAAATTAGAATATAATAGTAGGGCCTATTTATACAAAATAACCTGTTTGCATTTGCTTCGACGCGAGTCACTGCGGTTGTTAGAGAGCGAAGCGAGCTGGGGGCGGAGCCCTCTAGTATAATATAAAGTACGAAATATATAAACTATTCATGGTTTAAAAATAAATGACGTCATATAAAGTAAGTGGAGTCCCTACAAGTTTTTAAGTAAGGTAACTTCTAGGCGCAGAAGTGCTGATGTTGTGTATCAGTTTAGGCAACTATAAACCTCCAAATAAATATAATTCAAAATTAGTGTCGTAATGTTACATACCTGAATTAACTTCGAAGCAAAATTCACCATTTCTACGAAAAACCAATTTACGAAAAAGAGAAATATGTAATATTAATTAATTAAAAAAAGAAATAATATCTTAAACAATTTTTATTAAACTTAACACAACAAAACTATATAAAAATGTTTCAATACTTTTAATATCAATTGAGCTGTATTAATTTTATTTGAAAACGTTAGTTAACACATTGCTATTCTACCAATTTAAAGTGTAATAGATTTCAGCCATCAGCAAACTCTATGTCGGCACTACATCATATTTATTACGGAAACTTCAAATCACCGTGGAACGGGAGGAAATTACTTTTCTCGAACAAATTCGATCTTTATTCAATAACTCAGAAATTATAGGCCAATAATTTGTTTAGCATCCAATAGGAAAGTTCTATTCGACTTTACGTTACTTGAGAATTTAATATTCATACAATGTAGAGTGATAATATCATTTAGCAATTACTAGAGTAATTTCTCGTACATACGACATTTCTTGCACTTGATTTGTTTTACTGTTTTAATTTATCTTAAACATATTATATTTCTTTTAGTATTGATATTGGCCAAATTAAAACCTCCGACGCTCTCTACTTTCTCTCTAGCTAACAGATTGTGCTGGCACAGAATTATTATAGACGTTTATTTTTTATCTAAAATTTGGTGTCATGTTTCTCCTCAATAAAATCCCCAATAAAATATTAAAACTGCATAGGATACTCTAATGATAATGTAATCTGTTCTTGAAAATCATTGCTAACCGCACAAAAGAATTTATTTGTATTTCCAAAATAAGTGTAAAGAATACAAGAAGATGCTAAACTACGGTTACCATAACTTTTCACCGTACTATGATGTTTGAAAAATCGTTTACTCTGCCATCTGTAAAATTCACTGCAGGGTAAAGTATTCAAGAATTTCATAACCTCACCCCAAAAATAAAGTAAATAATGCATTCAATCTCTCTTTCAACTCCTCACACACACACAAAAACGCGCAAATACACACAAAAACATACACTCAATCCAAGTTTTAGATAAAATAAAACCTGAACACAAAATCTCACAATAAATAAGTTTACTAACCTCAAACGCGTTTCAAAGACAAATTCGCCATTCTCAGTGATGCAAGGGCTACCTGACCACAAAATCTCACAATAAATACGTTTATTAATCTCAAACGCGTTTCAACGACAAAGTCGCCATCCTCAGTGAGCCCGTACATCACTGAGGATGGCGACTTGTAGTTGAAACGCGTTTGAGGTTAGTAAACGTATTTATTGTGAGATTTTTTGTTCAGGTTTTATTGGATTTAAAGTTACTTTCTCACAAGTCAAGCTCATTAGTTATTTATTTATAATCCAAGTTTTGTTTAGATCCTCCAATGAAATACAATTGCTTTTTTTGCTCAGTTTTGCAAAATGGTCGGAACTTTAATGGGCAAAGAAATACTATAATAATGTTATTGTTGCCTTTAAAGAAATTCACTACACCGAGTTCCATACCAAGCTCAAAGAGAAAAGAGCATCTGTGGTTGTGTTCTGCTGGTGATTGTTTTCTAGACACCTAAAATAATATTTTAATAAAATGTTTTCTCAGGTGATCAGTTTCTTAATACATCATGCTTGTGCACCGTAATGTATTATAGATCTAACTATAGACTTACATCAAATACAATTAATCTTCAGAGGAACGATTTTTTTAAATATTCCAAAAGTAGCCATTTTTGCCTTTCCAGCTTTATTATCTTCAAAAACCAATTTACAAGATTTTAAACCTCTTCCTCGCTCGCCTTAGGGAAACCTCCAAGTGTACAGTATGATTATATTGAAATAGGTCCCAGTACAGACAGTGACCTTGTGGTGGCGCAGGAAGAAGCTGGAGGGGACGGACTATGGCTAGTAGTTCCACAGACGGCTTGAATTGTAAGCTGCTAGATATTAAACATGTTTCCAATCCAACATGTTTCGGAGTCTAAGACATGACTACTCACGGAAATATGTGACTTTAAATTATTTAAATTATTGTTTGAAAACACACAAAAATGCATTAAAAATAACTAATGTTTACGTAATTAAACATTTTATTAAAAAACGTTATAAGACAGAAGCACATAGCCTTCGAGAACAATTAATTTAAGGCATTTAAATTTGTATTTACTTACTACCTCTATTCACCTTCATTTAACATTCGAAGCAAGTTTACTCCGTTTTTTGTTATTTGTATAAGTTCATAGTATCTTCATTTGTGTTGTGTATTTAGTGCATGAGTATGAGTAATGTTGGCATTGTTATTTATTTTGGATCTAAATTTCACCAATTATTACTTCGATGGTGTTAATAATTGTTATTTGGCGTTAAGTAAAAAAGAGTAACTGAAAGTCCTCCTTTGCTTTATTATAAATCAATCTATCTCATTCTTTATCGTGTAATAAACCACAGCTGCGCCCTGTATATCATGTATAAATGCATCTATAGTAAATAGAACGGGGGCTACTTACTCCAATAACAGAAAATAATGCATTATGTGAGTTTATTTTAAATATAAAGTAACACTATAACCTTTTCCCCATATTTAATTGCAAGTCACTGCTCGATTTTATTTTATACCCACAAGGCCGCTGAATTTGCATTTAGAATGTATATTTTTAATTCTGTACAAAAATATGATGAGACACCCCAGGGCATCTCTGAATTAACATGAATACTTCTTACATTTTTTACAGGCAAATGTTATAAAACCAGGATAGTCTTTGCACGTACATGTTCCTGTTAATATTGGGGTCAGACAAGTTTATTGATCTCTTTCTAAATATCGATTATATTATTTTATTCGTATGGAACTAGTTGTGTAGACATCTGTTCTGTTTCTCATTTTACCTTATATATTATATAATTAATTTGAATGTATATAATTGCTTTGCAAAATTTAAATATGAGATTCTTTCAGAAGTTTATATTTGTATTCCTATCAATTGCTTTTAACTTTATTTTAATTATTACTACAAACCAAAACTAAACTAAATTTCATTACTCTTTACTCAAGCATGAATTTCAAGATGTAAGTTGATATCCATTTATTAATAGTTTTTATTTACTGTATTAATAATATCCTCCAATAATAAATAATTTTATAACACTATAGTCAAACATGAATTTCAAAGTAAGTACTCGTACCATTGGTGAGCTTTTAAGTTTGTTTTAATTATTGTTATTCACCAAAAAAAAAACTAAATAGTATAACACTAAAGTGTGAATTTCAAAATGTAATATGTTTTAACAATATTTACCAAAATGGTTTACTTTGCCCAACTCACAATATAAACAAAGAAGCTACAAACAAAAATTAATATATTAAAAATTATTTAGTATTCTGATTTTATTATAATACTAGGTTTTATACAGATGATGGGTGAAATCAGCTGTTATATTATATTAGCGTTTGCTCTTCTTCTGTTGTTAGACAAAATACCTTGTTTCTTTACAATCAGCTGATTAAAGAACTGTAAAATAAAATCATTGCAAAGGTTTTGAAATGTTGATTTTTTTATTTAAGAAATTAAGATGACATAAAAGTAAATAAAGCCTGTTGATATAGAAAAGTTTTGCTTATACTTGGTATAACCCGCATGTAAATCGGTCCAGTGGAAGTCTCAGACGAACTGTCCAAAGGATTGAAAAAGTTTATTTTTTCTCCCATGTTAAATCTCCATAAGAAAAGTCTATTTTTCATTTTTGACACATTTAACGTAAATATTTTCAAAATAAAAATAAAACCTGCTAATATAGTTGACCGAAAACCTTTATTTTTGTAAAACCCACATGTAAATCGGATCAGTATAAGTCTTAGACGAACTGTCCAAATGTTTTTTCCATACGGCTTTTAATATATAGATTATATTGATATTATTTTTAATTGCTTACTCCTTTTGTATTTTTTGTGTAATATTACTATTATGTTTTTTATTTAGTCTTCATGTTATGCTCATAAGACTAATGGAGGACAGACAACAAAACAAACACACAGCAAAGTCAACGCTATAACATAAGGATTCGAACCTGAAATAGTAATATCGGTTTAGTATTTAACTGTAATAGTTTGATCACTAGGCTATCTCAACTCGCTTTACAAATTTATAAGTTTCGATTTTGTGCCATTTTGAATAATATTTGGTTCCTTGGGCAGTTCGTTTATCAATCCTTTCAATCAATCGTTACGAATGAACCGTTCACACAACCGAAACATTTGGATGTTAAACATGGAATCCCTGTGGATTGTCACTCTGTACACACGACAGTCTGTTAATAAATAACAATCCTGGATTCAGTAGTGTTTTAATTTCACTTTTCTCTCGGGCCTTATTATTTCAACAAAGCAGGTATGCAAATTTAATTAAAACATTTCATTTTCCGAAATGAATTCCGAAACGAAAGCACTAGCGCTAAAACAAACAATTTTCGTTCCTCGGCAATACAGAAATACTTCCACTGACGAGAAATGTTTTTAATTTATAATACATCGTTTAAATAGACGATACAGATCTAATTTCTACTGTTAGATATTTCAACTAGAACATATCACTTTGCTGAAAACTTACAATTGTATGTGTTTCACTAAGCAATGAAAACTATTTCTAAAAATGAACAGAAAAAAAATTGTTTAGTTCTACTTTTTCCAAATTATTTATTTAAAATAACCTTCTTAACAAATAAAAAGCTAGACATAAATTACAGTAGCCACAAACATGATTCTATCCCAAGAAGGCATAATGTAAAACTTTGAATTATTAATCTTGTATAATTAACCTTTATCTTACCTATGTTATTAAACTGAAAACGTATAATTAAAAATGCTTCATCTCGAAAACTATTAGACAATGACTCGAATACGAGAATATTTCGTTCCAGGAGTTACGACCCTACCCCATTGCAATAAGTTACTCAGGAGAGAGATCCCACAAAAAAGTACTTTCCTTATTTCCTTATGGAAAACCAAGGTTAAATTTAAAAATTTTTAATTTCATATCGAGAAAAATGAATTACTAAGTAAGCATGCAGCTCACTTAATTAATACAAGCAAGGAAGCTATTTAGGTTGTTCCTGTATTGAGAATACCTTTGATTTAAGATGAGGTAATGTCCAGGCAGGCAAAGAAATGTAAATATAAATGTATTATTTATTTTTTGTAATTTTTTATTAAAATTACAACCAAAACATGAACAAGCAATCAATAAATCATGGTGCGTTAAGCCAGTTTTCCATACCTTCGAAATTCCGGAAATATATTTTAAGATGCTTTGGAAAAATAACAACCGATTTACCAAATGTCAATCTAGAAAGTATATTTATTCCTTAGTTTAGGGGTTAAATATAAACACAAATGTTTAATGCTTCAGAAAAATACATTAGAATTTGGTATTTGTTGACACATCTTGGTACATGTATTTTCACATTTCATACTTTAAAAAACTTACCGTACTACAAAAGTATTTTGCAATTTTTTAAACCGTAAACCTAGATGATACAGATAATTTAATGTTAAATTAAAATAAAACTTTTGATAAATAGATCTATTATGATCATGTAATACTGCAAATTTGCATTTAACTAACTGCAGAGTGAGCAAGTGTTTAGTTATCTTTAACTCTTACATTAATTGTTGGATTTCAAACATAATTACAGCTAATTGTTTTAAAAACGTGTGAGTTCAGTAAAAAACAAATTTTGCTGGTTATCTATCATTCATTTTGAAGAGTATGCTAGTAAAAATTTAATAAATATATCGCACAATTACCTTATTTCTATATGTCAAATCAGATGTATAGGAATCTTTTTTTTTTTTATTAAAAAAGATGTATTGAATCTCACGATATCAAGTACCCACTTCCTTGCCCCTGTGACGCAACGCCCTTTCACCCAGCACGCTGTATGTTCTTGTCGTGCCATTTATAACAGGGTGTCTTCACTCCCTTAAGCCCGTTAACAATTCCATAAATTGGCGTCATTATAATTCATTACTATTCTCCCCTTCCTCAATTTGACAGAGTATGATTCTTTCCTTGCCTCTACAGAGGTAGAAGGTTTTTACTTGGATACATGTTACCTGAATGGGCTTATCTCCTATACCGTTAAAAACTTCATAAACTTTTACGGATTAGTGTTTTCGCGTTGCCTTTCTACTTCCGTTGACCTTTCCCATATCATCGAAAATAATGTGTCCTCTTTCTCTTCCCGCTCAATCGTCCTTTGAAGAAACCGTTGGTAAATGAAGTCTCGTTATTTTGGGAAATCAATATGCTAATTTTACGAGAATATGAAGCAAAAGTGTTTGACGTTAGAATCATTCAAGTCTGTGGTAGGGTTAGGAAATGGAGACCTATTTAAATTAGAAAATTAAATGTTAGAACAAGTCAGCAAAAATAAAGTATCTGGAATACCTCATTAGATAAGGCATGCTATGATTGACTTGAGATATGCCGGGGAATATGCCAACTTTCAATAACATTGACATATTATGGCTATCAGAATGCGATGACGTATAAAACAAGCAGCTTCAAGGCTTCAAAGAGTTATGTCATATAGTGGTGATAATTTAAAGTTAAATTCAATGAGCCATATTATATCATCTTAGCAACAAAACTCCCTCCAACAGCGTTGAAAGAAGCGAAAATCTCTCAGCAGGTGAAACAGAGCAAGTTTAAATGAAACCAATGACAAAGAATGGGTGAAAGGGGGTTGGTAGAAGGAAACAGGGCACTGAAAACACACAATGCAAGGAAAACAGATGAAACTTAAATGAAACCGTGGATAAAGTGATGGTTGTGGGGGTTGTGGGGGAAGGAGGCAGGGCAATGGAAACGCATAAGTGGGGATGGTTAGGGTAGGGGTTAGGTTTCTATATGCACATCCAAGAGCGAGGTGCTAAGTAATAACCATTCTACTTTGGCGGGCAAAACGGATATCAACCCTTTTTTCGGCTGAGGGTTTTTTTGGCGGGCTAGTTTTTACAACAAAGTTGTTTTTTAGGAGATATCACATCTTTTTGCATTGATAGTTTTATGGTGGTTTCTGATACCATTCCCCTATCCAATGAAGTTCAATTAAAAGGTCGGATTTCCTATCATTTCAACTTTTTTGTTAATTTATTTATCTTTTTTTCATCTTTTTTTAAGACGAAAAACCTGTGTTGTTATCATCGCTTGTATTTTTGTTACTGTTATGTTATCTAAGTTTCTAATAGTACACATTTTTCCTAATAAAATTTGATAATGAAAATTGTATTGTTTTTTCTATGTTTTAAAATATATTTTATAATGAGCTAGAATGCATAGAATAGGTGGGCGATTTGTGTCTTGACATGATTATTTTATTATTGTAACGTCGTGTTCTGGGGACCATGATCAGTGCTCACTTACTGCACCCAACATTATTAATATTGCATTGCCATAGGTCCTTGATAAGTCTGCAAAGTTTAAAATGAATCAGACGTTTTGAAGGGGGTGAAAATCACGTCGTGTTCTGGGGACCATGATCAGTGCTCACTTACTACCCCCAACAAAATTAATATTGCATTGTCATCGGTCCTTGATAAGTGTGCAAAGTTTAAAATCAATCAGACGTTTTGAAGGGGGTGAAAATCACGTCGTGTTCTAGGGACCATGATCAGTGCTCACTTACTACACGCAAAAAAATTAATATAGCATTGTCATCGATCCTTGATATGTGTGCAAAGTTTAAAATCAATCAGACGTTTTAAAGGGGGTGAAAATCACTTCGTGTTCTGGGGACTATGATCAGTGCTCACTTACTACACCCAACATTATTAATATTGCATTGCCATAGGTCCTTGATAAGTGTGCAAAGTTTAAAATCAATCAGACGTTTTGAAGGGGGTGAAAATCACGTCGTGTTCTGGGGACCATGATCAGTGCTCACTTACTACACCCAACAAAATTTATAAAATTAATATTGTATTGTCATCGGTCCTTGATAAGTGTGCAAAGTTTAAAATCAAATCCAACGTTTTGAAGTATAGGATTTATTATAAAATAAACAAATTTTACCCCTTGGGGGAGGGTGTAGGGGATGGAGGTGACAAAATGCACAAAAGGCACCTCCTTGGAGCCTAACGAATCTATGGTTAAAATTTCAGCTCAATCCGTTAAGTCTACGAGGCTGTAGCCCTGTCAAAGAACGAGAAGGAGAAGGAGAAAAACGTGAAAAAAGTCGATTTTTAAAGTTCTGTAGCTCCGACACCTGATGGTCCCAAGAGTTTAAATTTGTTATACGTCCTCACGGGCCACTCGAGAATGAGTGTATGAAAAATCAACCCTCAAGGACTCCATGGGGCTGAGCTACAGGTGGGTAAAACCCCTACTTGTGTTGTCGTGTAAACAGTGTCTTGGTCGCTTTTTCGAGTTTTCGCTTTTATCTAGATAATATCTTGTATATATTAATAAATATAAAATTACATAAATCACTGAATATTGTTTAAAACGACAAATTTGTATATTATTTTTTTACAATATTTAATTGCTTCTCAAACAATATGAGCATCAAATATCGTTCATAGCCACCTGACTTTTTGTCGTAAAATCATAAACAATATTGTTTACATCTTTCCAGTTCATATCGCTAACTGCTGAATGAAACAAAACCTCACTGTTGATGATTGGTAAAAACTGGTTTATAATTAGGAATACATAATTGATAACATAATCACGTTCACTTAGATCTGTACTTAAGGTAGACATTATTTTTGATTCCGCATTTGTTTAGTTTGGTTTCTTTGGAGATTTCTTAAAGTGTTCCTTCTTTTTTTATTTTAGGCTGACGATATTGAACGATATTGGAGCATAAGTAAGCCGAAATCTAGTAACTAGTCTTGAATTAAATTGAAACCTGAAACTATAGTAAATAGGAAGAGTAAGTTTAACCACTGCACCATTCTGCTCCACTTCAATATTTGTAAGAAGTTCAGCAGTAAAAGAATTAACCAAACAGATTGTGTGGCAACTAGGTCTTTCTTTGCATGAAAACACGTATAACACAATCACAATTACCTCATAGATTTATTTAGAGTATAGAGCACACGTTATTGTTGTAATGGAATATAAGTAATATAGATAAAGTGCATGCATTTCCTCTCTCTAGCTGATAATTTTCGATGAAAAGTGGACAAACACATTGACTTTGTGTTGTATGCCTTAATGAGTAAATATTGCTATTTCACTTGACGCTGCACTAATAGAGATAGACTTAACAAGTGCTCTTTGTACTGTAGACATTAATTCTATTTGATCAAAATAAACCATTTTCCTCGTTGCTTTGACGAAGTACGATAACTGCAAATGTTTGATTAATCTCAGTACAAATTATTGTCTGATATTTATTGTTTATTGTTGATGCTTTTTCTTCTTTCACTTTACTTAACGTCTACACATTAATAGGAAGTTTTTTTTTATTATTATTATTTTTACTGCAACTAGTTCTAAGAGCTAACAATCAGCTTAAAACTAACAACATAACATGTAATTCTAACAACATAACATGTAATTTTTCAATCCAGGTTAACCCATCGGCGCTCCTAGTATGTTGATCTATGATGTCAGCTCAAAAGGCTTAGTCCTCTTGAGTGTTTTATGAAGTTCATCGTTGTTGAGAAGCTTGCACGCCTCCTCATTAATGTGAATTTTTAGCCGTCTTTCATGGCTTTGAGCACATTTTTTAATTTCTTCAGCAACAGTGGTCACTTTTAAATCCCTATGTAGATCGCAATTACGAACATACCATGGTGCATTAGCTATCATTCTCAAAGTTCTATTTTGGAATCTCTGAATAATTTGCCTATTAGCATTTCTAGCACATTCCCATAGCTGTATGCCATAAGTCCGTATGGGTTTCAGCACTTGTTTATATAGCTTTAGCTTGTTGTGCAGGGATAACGTGGACTTTCTGCCCAACAGCCAATACATCTTTCTCAACCTGATGTTCAGTTCATTGTATTTCTTTTTAACATGCTCTTTCCACCGAAGCTTGGCATCCAGAGTCATGCCCAGGTATTTCGCTGAGTTAGAGTGTGGGATCACAGTACCATTGACGATAATATGAATATGATTATGTATCTTTTTATTTGTATAATTAACGTGGCCTGACTTAGATTCATTTAGTTTTATGCACCATGTTTGGGCCCAACTGTTTATATAATCTATTTCTTCTTGCAGTTTTCCAGTTGACTGCTCAATTGTATCGCCTACAGATAGCACAGCAGTGTCAACAGCAAATGTAGCAATAAAAGTATCTGGGAGTCTTGGTGTAGGAATATCTCTGGTATACAGAAGATACAGTAATGGTCCCAAAACACTACCTTGCGGAACACCTGCCTTAATCTCTTTTAAATCGGAGTAAGCTTCTTCTTGCTTTACCCTAAAAAACCTATGAGATAGATATGATTTTAATAACATACTGTGGCCTTGTGGAAGCAGGTTTTGAAGTTATTTTATCAGTCCAGCATGCCACACTTTATCGAATGCCTTCTCGACGTCGAGGAACACCACTGAGCAAATTTTTCCATTTTCAAATGATTTCTCTATGACATCGATGATCCTGTGGATTTGATCAATGGTAGAATGCTGATTCCTAAAACCAAACTGGTGGGATGGGATTAAGTTACTGCTATGGATAATGGTGCTTAATCTTTTGAGAAACAGTTTTTCAAATAATTTGGCCATTATAGGTAACAGTGATATAGGTCTATAAGAAGTTACTTCTTGGGGTTCTTTACCAGGCTTTGGTATCATTATAATTTCAGCAACCTTCCATAGGCTTGGAAAATGTTTCAGTCTAATCATAGCGTTAAACTCATTCGTCAACTTGATCATAGCCCTTATGGGCAGTTGTTTTAGAAGTTCTCCAGTAACAAGGTCATAGCCAGGCCCTTTCTTCATCATAATTTTGTTAATTGCATCCCTCACTTCCTTAGTGGTGACCAACGGAATAGCCGAGTCAGTTTGTATGACATTTACACAATCCAGATCACAACTTTGGTTCTCATTTGACTGGAATATACTTACAAGATAATTTGCAAACGTCTCAGCTTTTTCTTGATTGCTCCTAGCCCACTGGCCATTTGTCTTTTTAATAGAAGGAATATGAGATATTGATTTCCTCAAACATTTTGTCGCTCGCCAGAGCGAGTATTCAGTACTTTCATCATCCGTCAATTCAGATAAAAAAGTATTAACTGATTCGTTCTTTATTACTCTAATTTCATTTCTCAAATGCTGTGTAATCCTGTTGAGAGCTATTTTATCTTGTGGAGCTCTTGTTTGATGCCATCTTCTGCGCAGTTTTCTTTTAACAGCAAGAAGTTCTTTTATTTCTTTAGGATAATTCATCCCTGCAGTTTTCCTCCGTATTTCAGGTGTACTACTCCATGCAGCATTTTGAATATCTCTAGTTAATTTATCCACTTCCTCTTCAAGCTGATCAATGGTCTTTAATGGAACAGATAAATTGATATTGGCTTCTAGAATATTTTTGAAGTGATTCCAATCTGAGTCAGTAGTTCAACAAACTGATCAGCTTCAATAGCATATCTTGGAGGGCAATAAATGGATGTCAAAGACAAAAGCTGATTAGTCAATGCTGCTGTGATTGTAGTTGCTTGGATTTCATAAGACGAATACTTAGCTTCTTCATAGTGTTTAATACAACTCCTAATTATAACTGCACTACCTCCCCGAGCTCTATTATCTGGATGAATAGTATTATATACATTGTAGTCTTTAATTTTAACGAAAGAATGTTTTGTAAAATGTGTTTCTGATACTAAACAAACATCTATTTTTTTCCGTATTTAGGACAATACTTAGTTCATGAAGGTGATTTAACAAGCCATTGGCATTCCATTCCATAATTCTAAGGTTGCCAGTCATCATTTGTCATAATATAACTTTCTAATCTCGTTAGCCGAGAATTTAACTGTTGATTCATTTTTGTAATATCTTTGATTTCAGATAAAATTTGAGTTAAAACATCGTCACTTTTTTTAGAAACAGGTCTGATGTCGTGCTGCTCTGATTTATCTAGGGCAGGTTCTCTGTATGTGGTAGGCCGCTTGATCTTCTCCACATTATCCTTATCCTTGCCCGGATCATCTACCGTGTTAGTGCGGTGCATTGGAGTTTCAATTCTTGATATTTTAGGTTTCCATTTGTTCTCTCTTAAATTCTACAATGCTTTAACAACCCGACATCCTCTGTAATTAGCCGGGTGTTCCTCGCCACAGTGAATGCATTTTGGTTTGTCTGCTGCGACCTTTTTACATTCTGTTGTTAGATGATGTCCTGCACATTTAACACACCTTGGCTCATTTCCACAAAATTTGCTAGTATGCCCATATGCTTGACACTGTTAACATTGTGGAATTAACTTTGATCTTCTAAGAGGTTCGATTGTCACTTTCGACCCCATAATCATGTCAGTAGCATAAACTTTGTTGATGTCAGTTCCAGAATTAAAGTTTACTTCAAACATGTCCAACGTTTCCTTGGTTTTCCATTTGAGCGTGTTCACTGCACTTGTTGCTTCTAAGCCTTTACCATTAAGATAAGAGACTATATCTTCTGGATCACACGAGTGATGCAGATTTTTAATCATAACTCTCACAGGCCTATTCTGCTTGTCCTCATAAGTATGCCATGCAAATTTGTGTTCTGATAGCATTTTAGTGGCTCTTCTGTAGCTATCACTATCAGTGAGATTCATTTTAAAAATTCCTTTATTAATAAGTTTTACAGTAAAATCAGTTTCTACTACAGAAGAGACCAGGCTATGAAAAGCTGAGTATTCCTTTATGCCACTGACAACAATAGGGGGTGGCCTATGTGGTTTGAGATTACGATCAGTAGCGCTGTGCGAGGTAATAGAGCTATGCTCAGGCAGCTCTTTCCGAGGTGGTTTTTTTGATATTTCACTGACCTTGCGTTATTTACTCTTTCTTTGCCTTACACGGATCCACTCAGTTTCTCTTGCCAGATCATCCTCATCTGTTTCATAAGTCACATTATCACATTTACCATTATTTTGTTGCAATGACACAATTAATTCCTTCAACTCTTTTATCTCATTTTGTGCAGCTTTAAGTTGGACTTGCAAATATTCAATCTTTGCAAGTGATTTCCTGTCCTGTTCCTTAATATCATCCAGCTTATCAGAACTCTCTTTAGAGACATTTGTTTCCCTTTTTTCATTTAATTGTTGAATATTTTCTGATGGCGGAGATCTTGAAAGAACAGTGCTTTTCTTAAAAGGATTTTTCTCTTTATTTTCTTTTGTGTTTTTTGTTTTTATCCGTTATTACTATTTCCTTAGTGTTAGTGTTAGTATTATTACTGCGGTCGCTTGCTGACGACGCCTCGGAGCCCGCTTTCTCACTCCTGACAGGCGCCGGTACTGGGGATCCGACTCCCTGCACCGTAGAAAATTTGTGTTGTTCGTTTTCCATGTTTGGTTTATTTTCAGGGTACCTTCCCCTATCTGGTTTTTGGTCCGCCCCTGGTATTTGATTTCCCCGGTACCACTCATATCTGAGAGGCGTTCCCCTATCCGCCACCTGGGGAGGCGTCCGATATGGGACCAGCATCCCACACGGATTTAATAGGAAGTGCAACACACAAATACAATATTGAACAACTTCAGCAAACCCAAATTACAACTAAGCTCAGAACTTAAATTATTTCAACTTCAATATGTACCCTTCACATTATAGATAATCTTGTATTTATTGTACACATATATCCATTATTAATACTATAAACGGGGACTGTTTCATTATGTGTTTATGTAACTTAAAACCCACTGATATCTATGAACACTTGCCAATAGCGAGGAGGATCTTTACATGTAGAGTAAATATAACCCACAAATATTTTATGAAGAATTCTAGAGGACGTTCGTTATTTTATTCAGTCAAAAATATTGACAACTAGCACAATTAAAATAATGTGGGCATAATTTCCAAACGCAATAATCGCAATGCCATTTATGCAATTTTATTTAAGTGAAGTTTTTCTGTCCCTAGGTTCAACATATAAAATTGTAGATTGCCAACAATATTAAGTGGCACAGTAAGTCAATCCCAAAAATTCATAAAACTGTAAGCCTTTACCTTTTTTTATATAAATTTACTTCTGAATCAACTTAGTTGGTTGAATTTATTTGAATATATAATGTGATTTCAGAAGGAAACCCCACATTGGTATATCTTACATACATTCAACTTTGATATGCAGTACATTCAGGCAGGAATCTGTTGGATACATACGTTCCTTCTTCGTTTACGTAAATTATTCAAAGCAAGGTAACGTTTTATTTTTAAAACACTAGAGAAGTTTGCTCGTTCAATGTACATTTCCTGGTAAAGCAAAGAGTTCGTGGGGGAGAAATAAATATATAATGCATATTTATAAGTAATTTTGATTGAATTACCAACAAAAACTTTGGATTTAAAAGTAGTTTTAACACTTAAATCAAAATATTATTACATGAATAGTTTGTTATTTGTGTGTGGAAATATACCTAAGGTTGTAAAAAAAAATTTTTTAATAGTATAAATCACAATATTGACACTAGCAGACTGCCTTTTTTTATTTTATTTTAAATATTTATGTTTTTTAACTTAACTACCACTGATGTGAAAATGGTTTGATTTCCAACGATTACTTTGTTAATCCAAGAGTAATATTTCAGTTATGTTCAGTAAATAAATAATTTCAACTGTTAGGTCGATAGCTACACAATAACCAGGTGTTGTTCCGGCTGAATAAACTGTGCATAGTAAATGATTTATGTGTTTTTAAAAACGCTAACAAATGCGTTGAAGTACTAAAAGTCGTAATTTTCCCTTTCAACAATCATTAATTATAATAACAACAATCCAGCTTTCCAGCGCTGCCTTTGTTCGTTTTATGTTTTAGTAGCCAACCAGTTCAAACAGAACTAAAATAACCAACGTTTCCCTACACAGTACAGCGAAACATATTTATGTTATAAGTATAAGTATTATTTTTGTGCAAATCCAAGTACCTCAGAAGTTTTAATTTGGGTTTGGGAATTTTTGGACATGGATTTTTGGAGTTTGATTACCTGGTCGCGTTTGAAAAAAAAACAACAGTGAACGTAAACAAATTTTGCTTTTATTATTTTGATTAACTACCAATAAAAGGTTTAATTCTCAGGACTCAAACATTGCTAATGACATAATATTTTTCCAACATTGAAAAATAAGTTGAATTTCGTAGGAAAAAAATATTTGTAAAAAGAATTAAAATAGCATTGTATAATTAGCGAGGTAACAAGGCGTTTTAAAGGTAAAATTTGTTCTAACATTTAAAACGGGAGGCCAAAAGAAGTAATTTTATTTTTTGAAACGTTTTGTTCCCTTTAATGTAAAAAAAGAACACGAAAGCGAGTTAATAAAATAAATAAATTTACATTAGTTGTAATATTTCATAGTTATAATAATGTCATGAAGGTTTCAAATAAATAATGTCCTACATGTTGTCTTTGTATCATTTATGTATTTAGATGTAAATATGTTTTGTAATTATTATTATTATTATTAACTGAAAGTAATTTTGTACTTTTCTTAATTATAACTATATTAAACATATTAATTTTCTCTATACGTTGTTTCTCAATTTTTATTAAAAAAATAAATAAACAGCCTTACAAAACGAAAAAATCTAATATTAAAATGATTGGAGATACTGTATATCTAAAGTTAAAACACAAAAATGTTTAGCTTTTTAAAGTCCTCAAAGTTGGTATCCAACACGCCTATCTGTAGTTCCATTTGAAGTTATTAAATATTTTTTCACTTTCATTTTCCCGAAATTCAATATGTTTTGTTGTCCAAAATATCGCTGAAAGTTCAAAAAATCGTTTGTCGGGCACTTAGATTTACAAAAATTCCTTGAATTCTTATTTGTTAAATAATACCGTTTCAGCTAAGTGTTTTAATATTAATATGCATACTACACATGTGGTCTGTCAGTCCCTGTATATTTAAATAATAAAACTGACCGTCACGAATGTATAAGCAGTGAAGGGTATACAAAACTAGGTTACTTGCAAAGTGGCACAATAAAGGTTCGAGGCTGATGTAAAGCAGGTACTTTGTCTTGTCAGCTGCAGACGTTCCAGTCTCATCAATCCCTGTATACGCTGCTCAAACGTGGAAAGAAATTCAAATATATATGTTTTATTATACAGATCCATATTGTGTTTGAAATCTATTTATATTGCTTTTATAAAACTTTTACTATGTGGTAAGCCAAGTAACATGGACAGCCCTTAAGGGTCTGCTGTAGTGGCGGCCATCTTGGATTTTTATCCCGTAAGAGCAATGTTAAATTTCAAACCATTTATTTCGTTTATTTTTCATCATAAAATTGTTTGCAAGGTCTCATTTTAAGCACAATTACAATACTCATCCGTTTTGTATTTTAGATTTAAAATAAATGCTTTTCTTTTTTATGTAATTGACATTTTGTAAGTCCAAAATTTGAACTTTTTTCCTAACAAAATAAAAAGTTAATAATGAAAAGTAATTTGCAAACCGGATCCGAAATTTTATAAAGAATATTCAGTTTTTTTTTTTTCAGCACTCAATTATAAAAGATGGATTTATAAAATGGTTTCAGATGAGGCAATGTTAAAACGCTCAGCTGCAAGAAATTGCACTGTTTGGTTACGGTTATAGAGAGAAGCGCTTGCGTTTCCGGTTGCTTTCTCGTTTACTAGAGCAGACCATTAACATTTTCAAAACGAGCAGAAACGAAATAATAACTAAGATGGTTTCTCCGCATTTAAAAAATCTAAATTTCAAAATTGGACTAAGAACTGACTAAAGACTGAAAAGCTTTGTTAAAATCAGTCCTTTAGTGTTGTCTTTTGTGTCTTTCTCTGGTAGTTTTATCCCTGCATCCGTATTGAAACTTTCGGTCGTCGAGAAAACCTGATTCATATTGTGTAGATTGTCTCAATCGTTAAGTCGCCTCAAGTCTGAGTGATGTACAGTGTGTCCCACGTATAGGTATATTCTTTTGATTTTCAATTAATTTTTCAACCCTAAATAAATAGTTTTAAACTTTACAAACTGTTTAAAAAAGTACCAAAAATGTCATGCGAAAATTACGAATCTCTAATGTTCATACAAACAAATGGCTACCAAAAGAATAAATTGCTGTTGAAATAAAGTACATCACTGCTTTTGCTAAGTTTGGGAAATAAACTTTTATTTTGAAAGCTACAAATTTTTTTTAAGCAAGCTAAAAACCAATTAAAATTTCATTATAGAACTAACAAATTCAAACTGAATCTCATATACAGCGATACCTTTGTTAACAATGTCTAACAAAAGATTCGAATACTCTTGAAAGAAATTCTATGATGCCCGAGGAAGTTCCTCTTGTATAATGGTTTTCAAATCCTCATCATTGTTTACACTTGCTCACTTAAGTAACTCCATAAGAAAAGTCACACACAGTTAAATGAGGACCGGTATAATTACTTCACCAAAAAATTACTTCCACAATTAATCCAACGCCCATGAAGGTTGTAATTTTGTTACTGCTTGACTGAATTTTCATAGTGAGGTGTAGCGCCATCTTGTTTGAAAACTGATTGGTCCATTTCCGAAACCGTAAAATGGAGCAATACATGTTGATTTAAAACTTGTACATATCTATTTCCAGTCATGGTACTGTCTGTTATTATAAGACAACACACCATTTGCATCTACAGCAACCCATACTGTAATTCCTTTTGATTTAAAAAGATTCTCTTCAGGAATTTGAAAGTTATTGGTCTTGTAATAATAATTACAACTATGTCTATTGCCAACACAGTGCGGTAGAAAGTAGACTTGTCTAAGTAAACAATACGCATAAGCCAACCAGAGTCTGACTCATGAAGCTCAATGATCCGGAAACAGAATTCCACTCTTCTGGCCGGATCTTCTTCAAGTAGATTATGGACTAGATTATGGATTTTGTAAAATTTAATTCTCTTAACAATTCTTTGCACTGAAGATTTGTAAACTATAGTTTCAACCTTTCTCAGTGATTTAGGTTTCTCTGATTTACGTTATCATTTATTAATGATAGATGTTCAATTGTATTATTATTTTGGTTTTTCGGACATTTGCCATTGTGTGTTGAAATTAAACACCAGGAATATAATTAACTACCGTTAACAAGTGACTGAAAACTAAATGAACATAAACTTATAAATATACCACTAACATTAAACATCTTTGTAGAACATCTTAGAGAAACTGAGAAGTCAAAAAAAATGACAAACACAGAAAATACAAACACACGCCTGACGGCAAATACGTGTTGATAGACAGTTGTCAGATCAACATCTGACCTGATGCCGATGGAGCGGCTGTCAGATAGAGGATATTATAATCTAATTTTAGTTCTATTTTTATTAATGGGAGCCATAACGGCCGTGCTTCTATGCTTGTTTGATCGATAGATTGTCCGTAAGCTTTATGTACGAGGATTGGATTATTTTAATTTTGTATAAATTATTTCACCGGTGTATGTTTTTGTCTCTTCTCAATTGAATTTGTGATTTTCGGACCATATAATGTTCTACAATTTTCGATTTATATACTATGACTAGCTGTTATTTTTGCGTTCTATGTTTTTTAACAGAAGCCTAGATCTCTAGGTTTGTCTTCCCTTAAATTTTACACACTTGAAAACGGGAGCTGATTCATATTCCCGACATGTCGTGTATTGGTTTTAAAACACAAAAAATGATGACAAATGTCTGAATAATCAATATTAATAAAATTTAGGTTTGTCTGGTAAGCAGAACGATGAAGGTCATACCAGTTCTTCTCTTTCCACATTAGTAATTAGAGAGTACTTTCTCACTAGCTTCCTGTTCTAACAACAAAATTTTCTACTTAATTATTGATAGCTTGGTTAGTGGCTTAGAGAACCTGGGAAGACAACCTGAAATTGTCCGACTCAGCAATTTTATCAAAAGCAATACCCCACCCATACAACACTTTACTTTTTGCTCAACTTTAAAAGTAATTTTGCAAGTAAAAAGTGCAGTCAAATTGCACTCAAAGAATTAGGCTATAATTTTATGTTTTAGTGAAGTTGTTTTTTTTAATCAAACTGCTCTTTAACACCCAGTTTTGAAACTGCAATACAGGAAGGAAATACACTCGTATTACTTCGAAAGTATTATAGAGGCACAGAAATTTTGGTTTTCTTTCGGCTGACGTTTTGTTTCTAAAAACATTAGAGTTGAAAATTTAGCAGAACATGTTTAGTACCTTTAGTAATAAGTCTGTAAAGTTTCAATTATTTCAAAACTAATTGAGGAAGTAATAGAAAATCATAAGCGAATATCTCTCCGTGGTACATACTATACATATGAGTCAAAGCCAAGTTTTGGCAAGATGTGAAGAGAAAATGATAGCCGAAATAAATGTATGTTATTTTAACTGCATTGTTGAATAACAACATCAATAGGTCAAAGCAGTACAACAGTAATTAATTTAATAAACAATAAAACGAGCTATATAACGTTCCAGATTCTTAATTAAATTTCAGAACGCTCCACGTAAAACGTGTTCTTTTTATAATAACTGTAACAATCTGGCACAGTTATTTAACAAATGCGTTACTGGGCCCTTTTCTAACCTTTGAATATTGCGATTGTGTACGTGTCAATTTGGGAAACGCCAGTAAATCATGAAACCAAGTGCATACCAGGCTGAGGAGTACATAACTAAACATCTATTTCACAATTTATAAGAAAACACTTCGAAAATTTAAACAAAACAAATGTGAACTGTCCAACAATATTTTCTTTATTTAAAAATATTATTAGCCCTTAAGAAATTTATATGCTCTAAGCTAAAGTACAATACTTAGAAATTAAGAATACCCTCCCTTTATATTTAAAAATACAAAAAAATGTTTATTAAAAATCCACCTAGTTTTTTAATAACAAGATAATGTTACAACAAAAAATATTATACTTAGTTATTCTTAAATACTTAATAAGGTTGGTTTACTCATGTTTAACAAATATAAAATTGTAAAACATTATAATATATGGTTAAGTTCATTCGTATACTAAATAAATAAACAAAAAATATATATATACATCTATATATATATACATCTATATATATATAAGCCAAATCCACTGACTCACTGATCACGATTTCTCAAAAACTACTGAACGGATTGGAATGAAATTTGGTATGTAGCTTCCTCTAGGGCCATAGGTGCTCACTAAGAAAGATTTTCAAAAAATTTGAAATCTTAGGAGGGGGTTCAAAGTTACTAAATAACGATTTCTCCAAAACCACTGAACGGATTGGAACGAAATTTGGTATCTAGCTTCCTCTAGGGCCTTAGGTGCTCTCTAAGAAAGGTTTTCAAAAAATTCTAAATTTTAGGGGGTTTGGGAAGGGTCAAAGTTTCTAAAAAAAAATACCGAACGGATTGGAATGAAATTTAGTATGTAGCTTCCTCTAGGGCCCTAGGTGCTCGCTAAAAAAAGGGTTTAAAAAAATTCGAAAGTTTAGGGGAGCTTTGGGGGGTCAAAGTTACTAAAATCCCCATGAAATACATAGTGTAATATATTTATTGATATATACATTTAACTTTGATTTGTCTATCCGTGCAAAGCCGGATCGAGCCAGCTAGTATACATATATATATAAGAATATCCACCTCTTTACTTTATTTATCAATGTGGAGTTAATTTATGCAAACTTACGTCAGTATTCTTATCCATAACAAATTTATAAATTTTAATTAATAGATAGGTATGTACATATATAGTTGACTATGGTTTTGAATTTTAAGTCGCACCTTGGTAACAACTTTAACAGATACTTTCTTCGCACGATACCTTAAATGTGTTGCACGTTTGAATCAAAACAACCGCTGCTTGCCACGTTGAACAACTAAAACACACGATGTAGACGACTCCCTTCCACCTCCTCTCTACTGGAATAATTTACCTCAGCCTGAAGTTAAGGGTCGTTCGGATTATAGTGCACGTGGTATACATCCAATTTACAGATAGAGTAGCACTTTCTCTGCCGGAGGTTCCTACTGTAGCAAACTTAGAAGATATATTATACTACCACTTCCTACCCCACTCCAAAACATAATACAATATTTGCTAAATTTAAAAACTAAACTGACTACAGTAAATTTGTTGTTATAAAGCTAGACATTTATTCGTATTATGATACGATGCTCATTTGATAGTCACGAGTTCCACAGCCTGAAGTATTAGGACCGACTGAATGTACAATCACCACTCCTGGCAATCAACGAGGGACTACGACGCGAGATGATTACATTGAGCAATAAATCTTTTCTTTTCACGGGTTCCCGTTCCCTTCATTTTATGATCCCTTTGTGCAGTCACACTGATGAGTTAACTCGATTGCAAGGTCTAGTCAATGGTGTTAATTTACTTCCTCCTCTCTAAGGTTGTAAGATGTTTGTCGGATATTAGACGACTGTCTTTAAAGTTAATATCTTTTTGGGATGAGAGCCAACAGCAAGAGGGAAATACAAAGAATAATTTGATATTGCCAACGAATAGGCCTATACTTAACAAACTACGTGTGTACGTGTAGTTTATATGCTATATACATGAATAATTTCTTTTCAATAATACCTTATAATAACACATGCTAATAATACCCCTTAATACACCTTAATAATGTTCACATGCTACAGTTAGATCGCTTGTTCTTGGCCCTTATCACTCGAAAACTAGTTTTACCCACCATAAATGACGTATTTCTGATACTCCCATACTCAGCATTCAGTGCAGTGATAAAGCTTTTCACATGGCTCTAGCCTCCAGCCGGGTTTTAATACGATCTGCTAAATAGCATCAAGCCAGTCCCGTGGGTAAACTTCAAGTGCCAAGTACGGTTGATCCAACTGTACCAGCTGTACTGTGAGACTACAGTGAATTTATTAAATATCCATTATCTAAATATCAAGAAAGCGAAATTGCGCACCGAGGTTAGTGATGGACTAAAGTAGCCATGAGCTACTCGGTCTTTTTCTTCTTCTTCTTCTTCTTAATGTCCTTATTTTAAGGCAATTACACCAGTGAAGAAGAGGAGCGTATAACGCAAGCAATTCAAACGCCAGTCAGTAATCAGGCTAAAACTGAGCATAAGCAACAGTGATTTGCCAACCAACTGCAGCAAACTGGACAAGTGCGTTTAAGAGTCCACTGGAGTAAATGCATAAAATTGAGTGAAAGTAGACAGCCTTGAGTAGGCTGGCCCATGATATTGCATTGTTCGAGCGCTACTAGAATATCGCATGTATACACTTACGTTGTTTACTAATGGCAGTTATTATTTTATTCCCACCTTGTGCACACTACATTTAAATTTGCAGAAAGCTGCAATATAAATATAACCAGTAGAAAATTCGCCCCGATGATTCATGTTTTCAAGTAACTCAGCTGATAATAATTTTTCCATCTTGTTTATAAGGAAACATCTTTAATAACAATTAATAATTTACCATTTTTATCACCTACGAATTAAAATTAAAATGTTCATTAACGATTTCCTGCACATTACAAAAGATTATTTTCAAAATTAGAGTAAAGATAAGTTATATTGATAAGGACTGTATGACTGTTTCGTACTTTTACTACTTTAACCTGTGCGTCTCTCTGCTCCCATATCGGCATACCCTTTTACCTAATCAGAAAACAGTTTCGGCTGGCTTTGTGGGCTATTTCATGTTCTGTGAATGTTCTTCATTCGGATATTTATGTCATAACTAATGAAACCCATTTGCTTTCTCGTGGGGAACTAATCTGCAAATTTTGAGCACCTGACCTTATTGGCTGATTATATTATTTCATTGGTGCTCGACTATTCACAAAAATTGTTCATTTTATACTCCCGAATTTCTTTGAACTAGTGCGAGAAATTGGCCTTTTAAAATGCAGGTAAATTGTTCGTAAATTGAAGAAAACCTGTTTTGTTTTCTTAATTAAAAATCAGTATGTTTTGTTTTTTATTGTGCACATCTGATATGTTGTAAGTTGATTTTCGTAATAAACTGAAATAGTGATAATAACGTGGACATACACTTTTTACTGACAATGCTAATATGATAGTTTATAATTCAACCATACTTTATAATATATTAAAATATTGATATTAACTATCTTTTATTTGAAAACCAATCTGGGAAAAGTTAGATTTAGATTGAATTATTTTCCAAAAACGCTAGTTAAAACTGAACAATTTGGTAATTGGGGAATATTTAGTATAAATGAAACTATATTTGTTTTAAATTAATAACAGAGTTTTCATACAACCTATTATAATTATTAACGCAGTCGTCTTTTATTTTATATAGGCTCATAAAACATCCGCCCAGTTTTATGTATTTTTACCACATTAGAAACAACATAAATAGTGGAAAAATAACTTTTCAAAAAACATAAGTGGTTTGGTAGACCTACTCCAATCAATAATTTACTGAACCAAAAATGATTTCCAAGAAAACCTTTGTTATTAAATAATAAGTTGTAATTCATTTATAAAATAACTATTGAGCTTGTAATTATGAGAAAGTAACTAGATAAAATAAAACCTGAACACAAAATCTCACAATAAATACGTTTACTAATAGTTTAGTTACTGTAGCCCGTGCATCACTGAGGATGGTAACATTTATCGTTGAAACTTGTTTGAGGTCAATATAAGTATTTATTGTGAAATTTTGTGTTCAAGTTTTATTTTATCTTGTAATTAATTTACTTATTTTTTCTCTAAACTAACATAAGTTGTTTATGAGACCTACTCAAGTTGTACTAATTTATTAAATGGTTAAACATTATTATTTTCCAAAATTCTCCGTTAGTTATTATAATAAATATATTATGCTAATTAATTAATTAATGTACAATAAATACAGTATAACCTTATGAGTTCATTTCAGGTTAATAACAATACGCGTGCGTATATTTACATAATATCCGGTGTTCCCACTTTAACATATGAAAGGAGAGAGAAGATGCCGAGTTTACCCGAACGTGAATCGAAACTAGCCGTTAGAAGTTTCCATAAAAAAATAACATTGACGCTTTACTTAAATATTTAGAGCATAAGAAATCAATAGCACTTTCTTTAAATTGTTACTCCCAGACAAAACTCTGAATAAGACGAGAGACTGTATATTACCCTGATTTCTGATAGAACCGTTATGGTTTCATAATGTTTATCGTCTTTCGATTATATTTAGCAAAATGTTATTACACTATTTCAATAAACCCCTAATTGGGCAATTCATTGTCAATTGTGCAATATAAATGCACTGAAGTACGGTGCTACAGGGTTAAAAATACAAAACGTATTAATTTTAACTGTCACTAGCAAGATTTTGTGTCATCATTGTTTTTAAACATCGTGCTCTCATTTCGGCTGTTTTTCTTTACTTTTACCCATTTTTAGAATTTGTTTAAAAAAAAGCTGACGTCAATCCCGTCAAAAATTTAACTAGCGTATCTACGGGCTATATAATCACAATTTTCAGATGGACAAAATTTTGCAATAAAATCTTCTAGACCAATAGTCTAGTGCACCAATAGTTCTTAGGAAGCACATAATAAATAATATACACATGATTTTTTTAAAGAAGCAAACTCAATCAATATTACTAGAGACAATAAGTAAAATTTAAGTATGGAAATCCTAAGACGGTATACAGTCGGTGTAGGTTAAAACTACCAGTAATTTGCAATACGGCTGATTTTTTTTTTATAAGTACCTTAAAGTATGTAGATTAACATACAAAAAAGTTTACAAGTCTATCGATTTCCCAAAGTCGAAAAGAAAATCGATTATCATTTTTTTCGATTATCCTTAATATTTTGAGCTGGGATGAAGATAGAGAAAAATAAAAAATACCACCATGTAAGGGAGGTATTTTTCAATAACAAAGTTCATATATATTTATTTCCTCCGAGCAATGGTTTGTCTGGAAAAAATTCGATAATGCAGGTATGTATTTTGCAGCAGGGGAAATAACTAAGTTGAAATCTCATTCATATATGAAGCGCTGGGTCATTCTAAATTGGCTGAATTTTAATATATCGAATTGAAACTTGACATAGGAGTTAAAATATGTATTTTAAAAATTTATGCTGAATCTCAGCTTGTTATATTGAAAATGACCCGATCTAGAGCCACTTGACTTATCAATGGGTTTCTCGATTTTAGGAGTACCGGACCCACGAACTAATTTTAATCGAATATTCATCGAAGGTAATTCAAAATACACATGGACAATCTTCTTTGGCGGAGCCAGTGTTTAGTAAATATGGCGTCGAATAATGTGGTCTTAAAATGACAGCAGTGAAATTTTATTTTTGCTTCTAAATAACCACTGTACGAAAAATTGGCCTTTATCAAAATACTTATGACAATATTATAAACAAAAATAAATTAATTAACAAAATTTGCTTGTGCATTAGTTATTTGTTATTTACGTAAATACATTAATTTTTCTTGGGTACCCAAAATCCAGATCGATTAACGTTGATCAGTTGATTACAATCATCTAGCTTACATTGATAACTCCATACCACGTTTTACGTTTTATATTGTCTACAACTATCCAGTTGTGCTAATATTAGAAAAAAAAATTTGTAGACATTCTTCTTGGTGGCACGGAATTAAATTAGAATCATTGTAGACAGTATAAACCCAAAATTAAGTAGTGTATTTAGGATTGCTGTTTCAGCGCTCCTTGTCGATCGGCACTCTCTAAAAAATTTACTTAAATGTTTTCCAACCTTCACTGTAACACAAAACCGGATTTGTCGGTTTGTTTCATTCCTACGGGATGGCAATGATCACTCGGTGGAAAACTGGAAATTCAGTTTAAAATCAAACATTGTAAACTGTGTCTGTTCTGTTAAAACTAACAATAAACAATAGTTTGTGCATTTTTTTTTTGTTTTAATACGTAAATTATTTTGGTTTTCAAAATAAAGTGTACGTATAATTAACTTCTTGACGGTCTTATGTAATTATTTTTACGATTGATTTTGAAACTAGTTATCAGATTTTGAAGAAACGGGTGGGTTAAAATATGTTTTACTGAGCTTTATTCGTTTTTCTTTCTAACTCAGTCAATTCAAACACAATCTAAACAGAGGAACAGTGTGTATAAATAGCTGTCTGGCATAAAATGTTTTCAAATTAGGAAGTTAAATTTAGGAGAAATGTTAAAACGTTTTAAGATGAAAGACTCCGATGGTCTAACTTCACTTAAAAATAACGTTTTAATATCCAACTACACAAAGAAATCGACTGTCTTCACTCGGATTAAATCAAGGTATCTCAAACTTCAGAGTCGGAAAAGTGTATTCTCAGATACTTTATATTACTCACAGATAGTTAAACAACAATCAGCAGGAATGTTAAGGTTTTCTAGAACTGAAAAGCCTGACAAATTTATAAAAGACAAACGAAAGTTTCTTAGTAATGTCTAAAATAGTCAAGTAATGTTAAAAACCAAAATTTACTCATAATTCTAAAAATTTTAACAAAACTTAAATTGTTTTTCATGATTTCATTAAAAATACAAATATGACCCTTATTAATTTTTATGTTTCGTTTTGGAAACTCGATTTCAGACAGTTTGTATCTGTAAATTATTTATAAAAAGCTGAACCCTTTTAGAATCTTCCTTGCCTGTCTGATAGTAAATTTTCGCCAAGGAAGGTTTGTTAGTAAAATTTGGAATGGTTATAAAGGACATTAACTCAAACAATAAAAAGAACTCAAAAAAATTTTGAAGAATTTCAAGATGTTAAATTTTATTATGGTTGGGGTGTCTTTTAATATGACATATATTTAAATTAATAATTTTGTTTATATTGTGTAGTTTTAGAGATATTTGCAAAAACGTTTATGAAAACCCCGTTACCTCAAAGCACTACAGCTAAAGATTCGACGAAAAACAATAACTTTAGTGGTACTCAAATACATTACAGGAAAAATAAAGCGAATCTAGACATTAAAAAAGTCCCTCTGTGTTTCGAAAATACTGCAGCTGACATTGTGAAAAAAACTATGGTGATAGACATACTTATTCATTTTGAAGTACAACTTTAACGGAGTCAATTTATTTAAAAAAAGTTAATATGTATATACATAACAAGATACATATTACATACATAAGAACAATTTAAGGTGTGACTACGGCTTGGGTGTAGTAACCACTTTTCACTAGTTGCAACCATTAATGTTCAAATTAAACAAGCCATAATTGTTGCCGTTTTTATAAATGTTGTCTATCTATTATATACCCAAATTCCTGTCACTAACACAAAAACTCCGGTACTCGGAGCATACATCAGGATCTGGTTTTCAACTACCCCCCCCCCCCCCCCCCCCACCGCGATTCGAATGCCTCTGTCATAATCAATCCAATTCCATGAAAATATTTGAGTATACAAACATATCTATTTGTCTGGATTTACTTCAATGTGCCGCAGAGGGAGTTGGTGGCGCAGGCCTCTAATTTAATATATATTTAATTTGGTTAGTTTGGTAAGAAATTTTGGTCGGCTAGCAGAACGGAACTCTTGCCAAACAACGTCTTGTTCGTTTTATTCTAAAAGTCTTTATTTTGGTTCCATATTTTATATATTTATTATAACTGCAGATTAATATAAGTATTTACAAAAAAAAGTATATTTTTAGTAGATTTCGATTCAAGTTATAAGCTCAGTCACGTTTGAATCTATTAAGACGTTGTATGGCAGTAAAACTCTATTAAGTCAGATGACGTCACGCATTGTATAACGTTGATATGTTTTGTTTCTTGGAAGTAAGAGTGCATGTACTTAACGTCATTGTTGTAAAACAGAACACGTAAGTCTACATTGTAACGAACAAGAGAATCAGTGGAGTGAGAATTACAGTGCTCTTGCTCGAGGAAATAATGTTTCTAACAAGGCTCGGAGGGAAACTGGTACGAATCCGATAGGTTGGAAGATTATTGGCAATCATCACCAAAACAACGTCAATACCGTAATGTTTTTCTAAACTGGCGTTGTAGATCGATTTCAATATAATATACAGGGTGGAAAAAAGTTAATACAAACATAGGCCCTAAAACGCTTCGTTTTCTATGTATCCGACATTTTGTTTTTTGTACAAAATAGTTCATATCTAGAGAAATGTTAGACTGATTGAGTTCAAACTTGGCATTAAGTTAACCTAACAATGATACATCTCAAGAAAAATAAACGATTACATCCAATCATGCGTTTCAAAATGAAGGTTGTTTAAAAATGTCAAACCTAAATTACTCAAAAACCTTACATTTTAATAAAACATGTCAAGACACCTTTTTTGCAGCACTTTTGATTCCTTATTAGATCGTGTAATTTTCAAAACAATCGAATGAAGGATAATAGTTAAGCTAAAGAAAATAACAGCATATATGTACATACAATATAGTTGTATTTACTACATTGCGTTGGTATAGGATGCCGGGTTGAACAAACCAATTATTACACATAACTTAACTATTATCCTTAATCCGATTGTTTGACAGTTGCACCATCCAATAGGGAATCAAAAGGGCTACAAAAAAGGTTTCTTGACATTTTTTGTTAAAATGTACGGTTGTTGAGTTATTTAGGTTTGAAATTTTCAAACAGCCGCTATTTTAAAACACATGATTGGATATAATCTCTTATTTTTCTTAAGGAAAATTCTCTACATAAGAATTATTTTTTTATCAAAATCAAAATAGTGGATATCTGGAAACGAAGAGTTTTCGGTCCTATGTTTATATGAACTTTTTTTATTTTTAAGCTATAGAAATAGATTCCGAGACATTTCCGCATGGTTCTGAATCGCCCTGTATTTCCATCTTTATTTCAGGACATACATACAAGTAGTATTTAAGGTTTGATTAAATAAATAGTTTGCGCACATTATCTGTGTAAAAAATGTGTTTCCATTTATTTTGTGCACAAAAATCGTGAGTTTGTTCTAGTATCGTGAGTATTTTGTTTGTGAATTTAAATAAAAGTGAATGTTTGTGCCTTTGTATTTTATAGACTCAAAAACTATTCGAACGATTTCACTAAAAAATTCACATTATATCCATATTATGCCAGGAGTGTTTAGACATTACAACTGCTACAGTATAAGAGGTTGAAATGGGGTTATACAATAAATATAAATTGAATTAATTTCTTACAATCTATAAAGCTAAAGTATCATTCTTAAGTGATATAAAAACCATTTACCAATTCGATTACTTAAGTCAAAGTAATGAAATGTGATAAATACCCTTAAAATTAAATAATAATTAATATGGGATAGCTACCCATAGTTATAAAATCAATTGAATTAACAATAAACAGTCATATGTCATAAGTATCTTATTTTAACCACAAGTCACTTAATAAATTAATTTTTCAATATACACTCACTAAATTGTGCTAGTTAATTTAATATAAATACTAGGGGGCTTTGCCCCTGCTCATTCCGCTCGCCGACCCCCACCCCATCTCCGATCGCTTCGCGGTCTCCGGGGAAGCCCCGTTCAAATTTAGTTTTTCTTCGTTTTTTCGATTTGAATCCGACTTTATAATCGATTTCATGAATTTGTGCGCCTGGAAGTTATGCAATACGTCTTCGCTACGCAATACACGTCTTTAATCTATTCTTATTACTTTATAATTCTGAGAAGAAGAAGTAGAAAAACTTTTTTATATAATAGAGAGATTTATTTTTCTTCTTACTGCCTCAACAGGGTTTTCTTTCCCCGCAAAGTTTTCCAAGCCCGTTCCCCTGGCAGTGGTTTCGCTAGATAGTAGCTGTTCTTATTACTTTATCATTATGAGAACAAGAAGTAGAAAAACTTTTTTATATAATAGATATATATAAATATGAATATACTAAAATCAAGCAATAGCGAAGCAGGGTCCTCTAGTATTTTAACAATATTTTGATGTACCTACGTACGCGCTTGTGTGTAAGCATGCATTTCTATAGCTGCGAATGAGCATTATGTTAAACACCAACTTTATAGCACGAAATATCTGATTTCAAAACATTTTGTTACAGGTAAGTCATTAATAAAAATAAATGTATTTAATTTGTTAAAAGGGTAAAAGACGTTTGTTTTAAATATTGATATTTAAAAAACAAGGAATTTTAATAGGCTTAGAGCCTACTTAACGTTTTTAATAAATTTTTATAAATGAATTGAAGTCTAGTTTCTGAACAAACACAACTGCTCAGTTATGTGTTTAAAATGGTTTAAAAGCTGTAACTATACAAACTTCTGAAGAATTTTAATCAATATCAAAATCACATTTAGTTTGTTATCCATAACCTAAAGACTCATCTTTAAACTGTAATTTTTATGAGTATTACTTAATAACCAACTAAGGCCTATACAATAACCGTTAGGCTATATCAGTTGATAAGGTTTACTACCACAATAATTCAAAACAATTTTTTTTTAAGGCCAGCCTTAATATAAACTGATTTAAAACCTAATTTTAAAGTAGTGTTGCATCTAAAAGTTTGATAATAGTGCATTACAACATAATTTCAGTTTTGTAATGTTGATACAATTGTAACCTCCGTAGAAATATAGTAGGATGTTTCTAAATGAACGTGAGTTTGACTTATTCCTCAGAAAGCCAGTTAATGCGAACACACGTTCATTTAAAATGAATTAATTTAAATTATAATGTAGGCCCAACCCAAAATAATTTGTTAGTAAGCTAAATAATGAATATGTACTTAAAAGGCAATACAAAGTTACAAACGTTTTATGACTTAAATAAGATTAGGAGCTCGTTAAGTAATTTTCAATTTGAAATAATGTTAGCCTTCACCGAGCACTAATTATCATTTCTAACAATTTTATTCTATCAGTTCTACTAGTACAGTAATAAAGGTAAGAAGTTTTTTTTATGTCTCCATTATTATAAATTATAAAATTCTTTATGAAAGCCTAGGTTTACTTCTTACATTTATAATTGTACTTAAAGTTTCAGATTAATACAAAAATATTATCATGCAACATTTATTTTTGTCTTACTGGGAAGTGGATCATCAAATTTGACCTCATGGGTTGCGTTTCTTTTTTACTAATATTTATATAAGAAGTTAGACATGTCACATGTGTCATGTGTAAACATAATAAATTAGCAACAAATGCAACAAATTAATAAAATTATGTAGACCTAGTTTCGATTAAGATTTGATCAACCCGGATATACTCTGAGACAATTCATGAAAAAAATAAGTTCTGTATATATTTATTGGCCATTAGAGCCAACCAATTGAAATTATTGATGACTATTTGCAGTTGCTAATGAAAGCCTTTGTCAAATAATGGTGCATATTCTTAAAGGTCTTGGAAGAAAATATTGTAATGTTTGTATGTACGTTTCAAAAGGATCCTCCTATCAAAACAGGCGGCCTGAAAAAGTTTTAAAACATTAGTATTTAAGTTGGTTATTTGATATTTCTTAAAGGTATACCGGTAATTACATTTTTTTTAGGAACTGTAAACTTTCTTCTAAAAAATAATTTAAATTTGTGCAAAGTGCATTTGTGATTTTCAATTGATATTGTAAATTACTGCTTCGTTTGAGTTTAAATTTGTTCTTCCTTTGTCTACTTTAGATCAACTGCTATTTTAATTTCAATTACATAATTTAAAATAATCTGAAATTATAATCTTAATTATAACTTGAAATAACAATAAATTATATAATCTGAAAATACATTTCTGAAGTGTAATTTGCATATTCCGATGACTTTCAGTGCATCCTATCAAATGTTAATTCATGAGAACTAAAACATTATCCATATCTTCCAAACTCCTCCCGTCTTTTAACTTTCGAAAACAGTAACGTTCCCCAAATGTGTACCATAACTTGTAAATCGCAATTACAGCAACCCTCTCGTACAATATTCTACATAAAAATGATGCTCACAATATTCGCCCCAAGTTGGAAATTCCTTAGAGCTGTAAATCAGACTTCGCCGTAGTGAAGTACAAAAGGGCGCGGATTCCTGACATTGTTTGACCAATCAGAGAGCGCCATCGCATTCTTCCCACACACTTCTAAATCATATTACAACCCTCGGTATCTCTTGCTAACTTCTGCTATTTCTGTGATTTATCGTCTAATTCGCTCCTTATTGGATACCATCCAGCTATGATGAGATATGTAACTCTTAACTATTTGACCTAATTCGATTTAATAATATTATTGTCATTGTAAAATAACCACAAACGGCCTTCGTATCGTTTTATATATTGCAATAGCATTAGTTTAATAAATCGGAAGAATTAAGTATAAATTATACTGTCATAATGTTCACCGAGTCAAGAGTATCATGTGTGCTTCGTTTTCTTTTTGTCTGACCGTTGTACTTTACAAAAATATTTATAAATCGTCAGTGTTTTCAGTTGTGCACTCCAAAAGTCCAAAAGTGGAACATGTGTATTCTGAAATGGGTCTTCATTTGGGTGGTTAAATATTAATCTGAGAGTCCATTTCAAAAGTAAACTTTACCTAAATTATTTGAAAATTTTCATTGCGATACCAACTACAAAATGTTTAGACTTTTATAGTGAGATTTTTTTCAAATTAGGCACTATATCGAAATACGGAGGAATTTTCAAAATGGTAAATTTCGATTTTTAATCTCCTCAAAAATCAGGATGTTAACCAATAAAACCTCTTTCAGACTAAAGTTTAAGAGATCGCTTTTGTAAATCGTTAGAAAATACATTTTAAACAATTTGCCTCAGTCAAAACCAAAATGTATACATTTTTGAAATATTGGCTATTAGATCATGAGTAAATATTTTAATGAATGGTTTTTATAAATTCTTTGGTAAATTCTCGTTTGGTAAATTTAAATCTGGCCACTCAGGTTAATAGGGCGCATTATGGAAGATAATTACCTAATTTGTTTATACAGTAATTCTTGTGGAAAACTATTACTGCGACAAATTTCAACTTCCGCTGGTTCGAAGTACAAATAAAAAACAATAATTTTCGAAAGATCTGCCAATAATATTGTAGATTAATTAACAAAGACATGAATTTTTGAAAAATAGTAGTTTTATTCTTTTTTCCTACTTTTCTCGGTGGAAAGTGGTCCGATTGGGATCTATAAAAATACATTTTGTAGGTTTTTTAGTTCTATACAAATGACCCATTGGATGTATCGTGAGCTATCATAAAATGTTGTAATATCAATGATAAACCCAAAAAGTCCTAATTTATTGTTATTTTTGTTTATAAAAAATGTGCAAAAGCTCGTTTCCTAATAGTTTTTGTATTTTACATACCTATGTGCTACCCTTAAAGTCACTGTGGATGTCCCTTGCTGTTAAATGCAATAACATGAAAAATCTCTATTGGTTTGATTAGATTGCTCAGCGTTAGGTCCTTGATCCTCCTCTGTATAATATACCAATCAAAACCGTATGGGGATTTCTTAAATAAACAAACCAAGTCAATAAAAATTGCAAAGTTTTTAAAATTGTTGTCGTTTAGATCTCAAATGTAAAATTTCATGAATGTGATTAGAGAAACTAAAAAATATTGATCTGAATAAGTCAAGCACATTACGCCTGCTACCAAGCATTGCACACGCTTTGGCTCGCTAATACTCTTACCTGCTTGCTAGAACTTTTCATAGAGTTGCCAAATCCTCTTTCTATGACTGCTTAGTGAGGGAATGGTTCTTGGCCCTGTTTTGTAAAATCTATTAACGTAAAAAGCATACCCCAATCATCAGATATCATTGTTGCTACGTTTTCTTTCCTTTCTTTTATTAACTACTTTCAAGCAAACAGTCGTCTACAAAAACAGCTGGCTATCACAATATTCGTAAAAAGAGCTAGTACTTGTAATGCAATAAACGTGCTATAAGTGTACTTCCACAATCAACGAGTATGAAAATAAATATCATTTCACTTGACATGGAAGGAACATATCTAGCGAAAAATAAATCTGATTTAGGAATTTATTATGGATCCTGGGAAGACAATCAGTCGCGTTAAATGAGTTATTGGTATTTATTGCTCGATCTGTAAAGCAACCGTATCTCATAGCTCCTCATGTAGCATTTACAATTTCCCAAGAAGATTTTTTTTTTTTAAATCGTTGACATTAAACTTAATACTGGTCATTCTTATAAAAAACGGACAAGAATATTTATTTTATTTAGTATAAAAAGAAATATTTTATAAACGTGTATAAAAAAGTTTCGTACGTGGGGACTAAAACCTTACATAAATAAAATTATAAGGCTTTACTTCTCATATTTCTGAAGAAACACAGCATTTTTAAATTTAACGAATTGTTCTTATTTTAAGTATACGATCGATATTCAATCATGGACATTACCATTTTGTATGTTGTCTCTGTTAAAGTCATAAATTGCTGTAACTGAAATTAAATTGTTTGTTCTGAATTTTGTATTGTATGTAAAGCAACTGGCAGAACGTAAATCCTCCGTGAACAACGCCGAACGTAGCGATGCGGTTCTCTGAAAGTCCAATATACCAATTAATCCAATTGTGTTTTAAACGTCAAAGAATAAAACCGTTATCTGCTGGACTACAACGCTTTAAATCATCTCATTGTAATCCATTATCAGTTTATGAAATTATTCTTTCCTACAACTAACTGCTGTAAATTAGCATAAACCAATGTACCCTGAATTACCTCAATACCTTGTTTGGAGAATACGGCAATGAAGTCGCCTGTTCAACATGAAGACCAACTTTACTTCGGACCAACGCGATACACTTTTCTTATTCACTTTATAGATCTGTGTATAATCGCTGCTATCTGCATTTCAGCCAGTAACAATAGCAGAGTAAAGTATGAAGACAAACTAAAGTAATTCCTTATACAAGTTTTATTTTATCTCTATGCCTCTTACACCCAAATGGCCTAATGTTGACGGAACTTTTGTTGTGTTGTGATTTTACTGTACTACCATCACCATGGCAATGAAGCAAAATCCATTTTTTGCTGTAGAAATGGACACAAAATACAAAATATTAATTCTCTTTGTTTATTTCAATTTTGCCTGTGTTATACTTGTGGAAAACATTGTTATTCGAGCAAAACAACGCCTTTGTGATCAAGGGGAGCAGGAAAAGCAAGAAACAATTTTTTGCGTATTTTGATTCCTTAAAGGGATCTCTTTAAGAAAATGTAAATATTTTTGCTGAACAATTTTTTTTAATATGTTTAAAAAAATAATAATGATACGAAGTCGCGAAGATTTTGGGCCGGGGGGCGTTTGACGAGTCACGCACAGTTCATATAGTACACAATGGGAAGTGATATTATTTTGTCAAGTTGGCAGTGGAGCTTGCAGGTGACATCAGTGTTCTGCTTTAGCTTTCGTTGTTTATTTACTGTTTTAAGGGATGTTTTAAGCATCTACTCTTCTATAATGGTAAGTTTTTACTTTTCCGCTCATTTACCGAAACTTTAGTTTTTTTATATAAAGTACACTTTTCTCAGGAAGTAGGCTACTAAAGATAGAAAGGTTGAAGTTTTGGTGAATTTGGATGACTTGATATTCTAGACTTACAATCAAAATTATTTCCATAACTTAACATTTTCATATATAAAAAAATTAATTACTTTCAAAACATTTCTTTTTTTTAGTAACAATATAAAAATCTCTTAAATTTTTTTTTTAATTATTTTTTTACGAAAGAGCATGTGTTCGATAACCAAGGAGTATATATTATGCTGTTAAAATTGTATAATATAGCCTCTATAAGTTACTTTCTGAGAAAAATTTACCTAAATTTGCTAATTTCAACATGCGTAGCATAGACCCTTCCCTCTCCTCTTAATTAATTATGCTATGTTTGCTTTAGTACCAAACTTTCCAAACCTATATTACTGAAAAGTTAAAAATCATAACTGACTGAATTATCCCGTGTACATTCAAACAAATTCAAAAGTATACTGATTTATTAAAATAGCACTATTAACATTTTTTGGCGTTTATATATAAATATTCTCTCTCTAATTTATTAACAAGACACGCGTAACACGTGCATAAATCACAGCACTGGACGCTTACACACATTGCAAATTTTACCTGCGCGGGTCATCCCTTCCTCGTGTCAAACCCAAGCGGCACGTTATTAATATTCCACATGTTCCATCCCTCACGTTCGTCAATAAATCTAATCCCCCGCTAATTAATTTGTAAACAATTAATCAAAGCTGAAATAAATATTAATGCAGCATCGTTTGTACGAATTGTTAGCAAACTTAACATTTCACTCACTAATCAGTAGGTCTTTATTGTAAAAAAACCTACAACAAAAGTGCAAAATAATACTGAATAATGATGTTTTCATAATGAACTTACTAAGTCAACAGAAGTTCTAGGAGTGAGAGAACGGTCCGATGTACTATACAAGTTTCTACAAACATTGACCATGGTTAAACATGACGTATATGTGTTAAAATAGATCTTTTTCATGCAATTATTTGTTTTACATCACATTCTACTTTAAACTTTACGTTTTTACTCAGTAGCACTCGTTAAATATAGCCTCATTTTTCATAACGGCATTTTTATATATTCGTAGTAACTTCTGGTGTAAATGTATATAAACTAGTGCCATCAGCGGTAACGTATTGAAACTCCTGACGCTATAGGCTACTAGTTCCACATGTAAGAAATAAAATAATAGAAGTAGATTTAAAATAATAATTTTAGTTGAAATATAGAGACATTGAGAATCACAGGTTTTTTTCAGGGAAAGGTAAGGCGGATAAAGCCAACTGAAACTAGCTGTCGAAAATAAAATTTGGAAATTTTAATAAATTACAAACAACTATTACAGAATAGTTAAAACATTAATAGTTGAAATAAAACTGTTCTAAGTCCTAAAATTAGTTAAAAAAGAAAAACTGATAGCACCGTAAACTCAAAACTATTGTATAAAAAAAACTATAAACATTGACTATAAATTCAACATTAAAAAAAACTCGGTTAATAAACATAACAACAAAATAAACAAACAAAAACATCACTAGACAAAGTTAAGTAAACGCAATTATAAATCTTTAGAGGTTTAAAATATGCTTTAGTTGCTTAAATAGTTTTTTTCAAATAAATACTTGATAAAATGAAGGTTAAATTGTAATACAGTATCTGTTTACGTACGTACGTGTTTATATAAGTGTAGGTACATACATATTGTTTTAGGTGTTGTTTATTTAGGTTACAGGACTGTGAGGGACATCAACCCCTCGTTACCATTCATTATAAATTCAATTTACTCTAAATTTATATGATTTTTAAATTTTTGTAAATGTTTTATTGTGAACTGTCAATACACGTAGCGTATTTAATTCAAAAGAGTTTAATTGAAAACCTCGTTATTTTTTTATTTCACCCAACGTGTTCTTACATCGATTCTTACAGTTATTTTCCATGGAAATACAAAATAATATGAACGGTTATAATTATTCTTAAAATAATTCAAATTAACTTTTCCCAATAAATGTATTGTTAACAAATGGCTGGAAGTTGAAAATAAGTTACCATTTCCCACCTCTTTTCCATTAAAAAAAGTTAAATTCAATATGGCTGACCCAAGATGGCAAACACAATTTTTAACTCATCCGTAATAGTCTCTCTAATATATAAATAAATCCCTGTCATTGTCGCAAAACCTCTGTCCCTACTGTGTCAGGATCTAGGTACCACACTTTCTTACTTTCTTACCACACTATCCCGATCCAAGTGTTTCTGTCCTAATCAATTGTCATTTCCGTGAAAATATCGCAGTATACAATAATCTTTTTGCATTCCCTTCACCACCAATAAATGTAGATACAGCTGTGAAACCGTGAGTCGCCGCGATTGTTGGTAAACGAAGCGACAGGAAACGAATCCCTTTAGTAAATTCGAATCAATATTTAGATGCTGAATATTGCTTGCTGAAGTCTAATTTTGAGGAAAATACTGCAAGAGTACAGGAAAAAAGAAAAAGAAGGACCTAAAGATTAAAATAAAATTCGTGACTTTTGTATGCTGAACATGTATCAGGATCTATGTCACCACTATCATTCCACCCCTGTCCCAATCCAAGTGAATAATTTCAGTCATCTCACTGAAAATATCAGAGAATACAATAATTTGTTTGTATTTGATTGAATACATTCTTTCATTGAGGAGTTTAAGTTAAAGTTTGACAAATGAACAAAATAATATGCATGTTATTATTACTATTTAGTATTAGTAATAATGGTTACTATTGAATTTTAAATTCTATTTTACACTAAATATGTACGATTTGTAAGTACAAAATTTTCGAAAATGTCTCATTAGGGAATTTTTATAGGAAAAATGAACTATTGCAGTGGCCCTTATGGTAAAACCAAAGGTCGGGAGTAGCAAATAAGCAGCGATCATGGTCCCCAGAACACGTTTTGGTGTGTCATTAAAAATCATATATATATATGTGTGTTCGCAACCTAGCGGCCGCATTTTAAGTCCGATTTGGTTCAAATTTGGTACACATGTTGGTTGTCTACGTCGTCGCTCGGACGATTTCGTTAGCCAAAAAGATCCAACAATCGGAAGCACGTTTTTGACCGGAAGTAACTATTTTTTTAGTGTTTTTCCTACGATAATGAATTTATTTTTTAGTTTTTTCTACAAATATAAATGTAGGATGTTATTCTGCACATTTTGTTTTTGTGCGCGACCTTGTAGCTCGCTTGGTTCCCCCAAAATCGATCAAAACGTAAAATACCATAGAAGTATCCGGTTCAAAGCCATGTGGTGGATTCTAGCGTGGGGTTGGCGTGCGAAGCACGCAATGCTTTGTGTGTTGAACATACTCCCAATATTCGGAATGGCGTGTGAAGCACGCAATGCATTGTGTATTGAAGATACTCCCAATATGCTGAATGGCGTGAGAACCATTTTGCAGCTATTCAGCACCGTCGTGAATAGACCTATTTCCCAAATTGTTGGTTGAAACCCTAAAACATAGGCCTATAAACTTAATTTTGGAAATTTGCTCAACTCACGTCAGCGGTTCCACTTCGTGGTCGAATTATTGTGCCATGTCAATACAAACAATATTCAGCTACTAAATATCTATTAGAATTCACTAGTGGGATTTATGCAATGTATTTAATTAAAATTGTTTCATTGATAACCTAAGAATTATTTTTAAAGCACGCAACTTCATGAATTGTGGGTGCTGCTCTCCAGTAGTAGGCCTGAACAAGAAATTGTTACCAGAAACACCGAGGCCTCATAGGTTGACTATTGAGAAAAATATGTGGGACATAATCCGTGTATTTGGTCTTTAATTAGTTCAAGATAGAGGGGTAATTCAAATCCTTTAATTATAATATTAAGCATTTCAAAAATTAATTATTGATGAAATTGTGACAAGAATAAACACGGATAAAGTTACAGGATATCTGTCAAATGTAGAATATTCGATATTTTACAATGTGATGCTAGAAATCTATTTTCGTTGTAATAAAACACTATCCTATTTTCATACTAGTAAGGCTCGTGAAAAATCACAGAGAGATTAATTAGATACAGCATCAGAAATACATCGTTTATAAAAATACCGTACTATTTAAAAACAACAAACTTTACCTAGACCTAACTAATCTGAGGACATGTTTAACTGGTAAATGTACACAGATATAAGGATTATACAACTGTATAACTATTTGTAAAAATGTTGTATTTATATACATTATTATTATATGTCGAAATAAAGATAAAAATGTTATATTTTAATTGCCTTTTGTATCATATTGATATATCAAATGATTTAAAAGTTATTAATATTATGATGAAGAAATAAATAATGGAATATGTTTATATGTTATACAAAGATATTCGCATTTTTCCGAAGTTAAACGAATTTACATCTATTTTCTAAATTTTTATAAATGAATATATTGATGATAAAAGGTTGTATTTATATTAATTTTATAACCTCAAAAACAAACTTAAAAGATATTATAGCCTACATTAGTTCTATAACTCATATTTAAAAAAATCAACTTCACAAATCATAATATTATTGATTGAAGTTGTAAACATAACCTTAAAGTATAATCTCCGCTTGGTTTTGATTAAGTATTACAGGTGATGGGTGTAATCAGCTGTTATATTGTTCCGTACGGACATACACTCGCTTTTATAGGCGTTGACTAGCAACTACTTTATTTATTGTTAAAAAAAATCATGAGAGAAATCAATGTAAAAGAGGGAGCAGCGTAGTGCAGTGGTTAGTGCAGTTGTCAAGTTAGCTACAGTTGGAACAGCAGTTTTTTTAGTTCCAACTGGCAGAAAGTAAAGACATTAAACAAATTTAAAACAAAGATGACACTTTTGTAAATTAAATTCGTATTTTCTTCTCCTCCCCCCCCTCCACCCGCAATGCTATTGATAGGGATTTAGTCATCAATCAACTACTTCTACTGAAGCCGTATAAGTACAAATTTTAAACTTTATCATATCCTAAATAAAATATTTATCGATTTAACCAAACCACGTCAATGAGGAAGATAACAACCTTAGCGTGTTGCTCCAACAAATCCGTATTGTTATTGTTCTACTAAACGCCGCTAATTACCAGGGCCGTGGCTAATTACATAACGAGTTAGTTAAAAAGTTGGTTACAGAAATCTGCATTGCGTATTTTGAGGAGCTGCCAAGCAACTTGGCTTCAACAAACTTTGCAATGAAATGTAAGCTTTTTATAAGATTTGTTTAAAGTTAAATTCACGCTCTATTTAACTTCAAGTAACGAATGTCAACAAACATAGCAGCAGTGTTTTAAGGTTATATTCCAGTGAGTTTAAACTTGGACAGGTTTGTTTTCCTATTGTTGAACACAGTATGACTGAATCGATTGAGAATAAGTTTCGGCTGATTGCACCAAGTGTGCTTTGAATCGTTTCAACAAATACGATGGCAAACAAAATTATATTTGTAGCAATAACATACATCCTAATCATAAATGCCTTTAAAAAAATTCTACATTATTCTTTAGAAAATAAGTGAAATTGTGAAAATCACTCTATAAGAATAGTTTTGTTATCATCCTCAAGGAAAACTTTTTACGTTAAAAATGGCCACAAATTTTAAAACTTTGGTGTCTACAAACTTTAAATAGAGCATTTTATATAATTATTTATTCTTTTTTTTATTAGTACCAACTGTTCGAAATCGTTACTAAAAAAAATTGTAGCTCTCAAACATGAGTAAATATTAAAGGTACAAGCTTCGACGAGCTTAAATCCCAATTTAAGTTATAGTAATTTTGTCACTCGACTTATCCTAAAATATTTGCTCGTTTTTGTTCAAATAAAATTTAATGAATTAAAACACTAACGTCATCATTAGACAAATTTCAATTTTTTGTTTAGAAAATATTGTACTTTATTTATTTATCGATATCAGTTTAGTGTGGAAGTTGAAAAAGTGCATATGAATAATCTTCAATAACAGCTGTTAGATGGTAATGAAAAAACATAACAGCTGTTAGATCGTAATATGGTTATGTAAACTGTAACCTCAAATAATAATAAAAGTCAACTGGTAGGCAGTTAAATATGAACTCAACTCAATATATAACTGAATTTAAAAATAAATAACATTAGTTTCTTGTAATTATTGTAGTCTCAAATTTAAATAATATTGCAACAATACGCAATTAGATTACTGGTATTCGCAAAATGTCGTGGACGGTCATTTATTTCCACTTCGAAGATTAATTCCAAATAGTGTTTTATATTTTTACTGAAATACAAACAAATTTAAAAGAGAAATATTCAAACACTACGAGAACAATAAATATTTGTATTAGTAGAGACTGTGCATAGTAATTAAAATAAAACATTTGGTATATAAAATAATATGAGCTTAAAATTTATTGTCATGGATAATAATACAATACTAGCTGAACCGTGCCAATATTTCGCATGTTAGAAGTAGACCTACTTACCTGATTTAATACATTGATTTAATTAAGTAAATTACGTTTAATTATTTGTTGGTTTAATTTGACAACAGTTTATAACGATTTACGTTGATTTAATTTGATCGATTTGAGTGATAGAGTACACTTGCATATGGAATATAAAACATTTAAATAACAGCTGTCATGTTAGTTAAACAGATTGTTAATAGATGGCCCCTTACATTAGGAACCATATGAAGTACAATATAAAATTTGTTTAAATCATTTTTTGTAATGAAACCATGAATTTTAAGCTGTTTGTCTATTTTCGTCAATAGCGGGGGACATAAACTTTTAAATGATGCTTGAATAATTAATTTTGATGAAGAATTGAGGGAGTTATCGCTTAGCGACAAAAAACACCTTTGAGGAATAATATGTGTGTAAAAAAAGTCCGTCGGTCCCCCTTAATTTTTTTGCTTGTTAAAACAAACAAATATCTTTTGGGGAACGGTACTAACTTAATCCAAAGTATCTTGTGACGTTATCGTAAATTTAGAGTGTCCCCCAAAAATGGGGGATTTCGGGGGCAACTCAAAATTTCTAAATGGGAAGTATGGTCATGTGATACCTCATTTTAAAGGTATATTTAAGACTAGGAAAATGGCATAAAGAAAATAAAAATCGGACAACCCAATACAAAATGGCGACCCTAAACGTGTTGAAATAAATCGACATAAAGTTGCTAATATCTCGAAAAGGAAGAGTTTTTAGAAAAAATTTCAAGAGACAAAAATGTTTATTCCAAAGTTCTTGACCTAAAGAATTGCTTCCAAATCTATTTCGTAAATTTTATTTTTTACAAAATTTTCTAAGATGAAAGAGTAAAAATAAAATTTACATGTTTCAAGATGGACGAAAGACAGCGACATTTCTTTTCACAAGTAAGTACTCGTTTTATTAAGCATGTCTAAGATCATTTTGCAGTCCCTGAATCGTACTTGAGCCCAGATTATTGTCTGTGTTATTGTAGGCTACCATTAACTTGCTAAGAAATGAAGTAAAAATACTTTTATTATTCTGTTAATTAAATTAATTCATTTTGAACTGAAATATCTAACAACAATGCATCTGTCTGGCCATAATATATACAAGTACAGTATTTTAAAACTTTAATCCTAGGAGTGCTCAATGGAGGTTTGCTAGGTGCCCCGGCCATTTTGGCAGTTTTTCAGAGTTGTTTTTAATAAATTGTACTGTAGCTTACACAAGTAGGCCTGTAACAAACGAAATACGACAAAAAAACTTATTTTATATTGTATACGTCGTCTTAAAAAAAGTCATAAAATAAAAGAAAAATATATTATTTCCTGTTTATCATTGTCCCAAAAAAAATATATTTTTGAAAAACGTAACTTTTCTGTTGAAAGTTTTCTCCTAAAACGTATAATATTGAACATAATTGAAATATTTCATTATTCTGTAGCTATTTACCTACAAGAAAATAAATGTTTGTGTTTTTAAATACAAAAAAAAATACATTTTATATTGGGATTATTATGAGATGAGGTAATGCAGTTTTCAGAGTGGGGTATTACCGTGTCACTAATGAAATTTAGTGAATTCGCAGAGTTTAAATCTAAAAGAAAACTAATCAGATCAAGTGAAGATGTATTTAAAATTGTGAAGTATCTTACAATTTAACAATAATAGTTTGTAACTATTTCAAAAACAGGAAACTATGAGTTATTTTTATTAAATCTATTACCCAATTATTTTTTTAAATAATTTCACACCATATTGCAAAACAGAAAACTTTATACATGACAAAAAATCAAACTCAGGAATAAGGCAAAAATTTACCAAAGCAATTTTATTTTCTAACGTGTAAATATTATCATTGTCTTGTTTGTACATCTACGAGGTGTGTGAGAAAAGTAATGAGACTGATTTTGTACTAACTAAAGTTTTTATTTTTTTCAAACAACAATGTTATCCCCTTCAAAGTAGTTCCCTTGGGCAGCTATACACCGGCGGAGTCGTTGTTCCCACTCTTGGTAGCAGTGCTAGAAGTCTTCAACTGGTATGGCTTTTAACTGGTCGGTCACAGTCTTTTGAATATTCTCCAGAGTTCCAAAATGACGTTCTTTTAGGACTTGTTTCAATTTCGGGAAAAGGAAAAAGTCACAAGGACTCAAATCAGGTGAATAGGAGGGTTGAGGAACAACAATAATGCCTTTTGAGGTCAAAAATTCGTTGATGGAAATGGCCGTGTGACACGGGGCATTGTCATGATGAAGCATCCACTTGTCTGCAATGTCTGGTCTCACACGAATCACTCTTTTCCAGAGCCTTTCAAGGACACTTTTATAAAAAACTTGATTGACAATTTGTCCTGGTGGAACAAATTGTTTGTGCACGATACCCTTACTGTCAAAAAAACAAATCAGCATGGTCTTGATCTTTGATTTGCTTATTCGTCATTTCTTCGGCCGAGGAGATGACGGAGTGTGCCACTCTTCGCTTTGCCGCTTTGTTTCAGGATCGTACTCAAATATCCAGGATTCATCACCTGTGATCACACAATTGAAGAATTCTTGGTCATTTGCAATCCTCTGAAGAAGATCAACGCACTCGTTTTTTTCGATTGTCCTTCTGTTCAGTTGTGAGGTTTTT
>JAGFPH010001647.1:115595-129112 GCA_018207615.1 Philaenus spumarius
TTTTTTTTTTTTTGTCTGAGCTAATCTCTAGAACGGCTGAAAATGTTTGACGAAACTTTCATTTGCATAGAGGACTTTTCAGAGATTAATCTAGGCAACTTTTTCAAGGAAATATTTAGGTTCCCTATTTACAAATTTGAAAAATATAAAAATTAGGGGTTTCGTGAACGGACGTGACACGCGACCATTATAAATAAAACAGCTGATTTGGATCAAAAGCTTAACAATTTGACAAGATCGTCTGTGTTTTATATTACTGTATGTATACGCTGGTTTCACCGTTAAATATATATCAACAGTATGCAATAATGTGAAATGTATTCATAGATATTAAATTCACCTCAGAACCTGATTTGTAATTTTTATTTCGTTCATGAGTTATGATTAACAAACTGGTGGAAAACTTGATTTTTAGCGTTTATTGGTGCATAGCTAATAATTTAAGTAGGCCTAAAAGGGACACGTAGATTGATTTGGGCAAAACTCACTGTGCGTTTTTAGGCCATGGAACTCTGATCTAAAATAGTTGTTTTTAATTGCGTGTAATGGTAATATTTACCCGATAGTCCTTTTATTTATTTAATCACACCTGCGAGCGAAGCCCCAGGTACCAGCTAGTGTAAGATAAATTTCAAATCTATACAAAACCACTTTCCCATAACCCTTGTGTAAACACAATATTAGAGACTTGTTCTGTTAAAATATAAACAGCTGTAATCTACTCCTAACATAACCTCAAACTTTATAGGCAATTTAAAATTGTATCGTAACAGACATGCTTGTACGTGGAAACCGTTGTTCTCGTGTGTGCGGGTAAACAATGGAGTGGCTTGATTGTTTAAACATTAGAACGTAGGATGAAGCCATTTTACATGCATTGGTTAGTCGTAGCAGATACGTTTCCAGACTAAGTAAACCTAGTTTACAGATTCAATTAGGCTGAGTAAACAGGTTTACAAGTAACATGTAAATTATGTAAAATCATTGCAATAATTATGTTAAAAGATAGTACTTCGCTTTATGACTGAACACACACGTCAAAATGAAAGTGAAATTGAATAATATGAAATATTATGTGGTATGTATACAAAATAAATGTGACTGTTTTTTTTTCGGAATCCCATAACTGAGCTTCTGCACACGGACAAGGAGACTATTAAAACAGGGTCCTTTTGTGTATTTCAATTTCTCCTCAACTGTATTTTATTTCATTATAATAATAATAATAATAATTTTACTTTACAAAATAATTTAACTTTTTGTTGTTATTTCAGTATTGTTTTTAGTTTTCTTAGTTAGTTACTTGTCAGCCTTTTTGAACTATGTTTGTGTTGACATGGTTGGATTAATAAGCAAAATATTAGATTTTTATTGTTTTAAAGCTATTAATTTTAATTCGACATAATACAGTATTTATCAAAGCAACTGAAATTAATTGTAAAACCATTACCAATTAACAATTAGATTTAACTCAACAATTAGGATAAACAACTCAATATTTTCAGCTAAAAAATCAATGTTCTTGAATCCTACAATAATCTGTGATAAAATATTTTCTAAGATGTACTGATAATTGAGTTATAAATTTGTGGAGGATTTTAATTTTAAAAGTTTCGGAACGAAGTAAGTTTTAGTTTTGCAAGTATCATTAGATCTCTGTGTATTATTGCATATAAACTGGAAGCAATGTTTTTAAAATAATATTTTTTTTTGTTTGGAAAGTTTTATAGTTTTTAAAATGTACATGTATTACAGTGTTACGATTTTTATTTGGAAAAAAGTTAAAAACATTCAAATCGATATTTCTGTAAAATATAATTACTTATATAATATGTTTGAGATTGCTACCGTCTAAAAAATATAGCCCTAGACCTACAGCTCACCGACAGGTAATAGACTAATAAATAATTTAAACTTATATACCAATAGGTACTGTCCGTCAATCGTTTTAATAAAAATGTCAAGTGTCCCAAAAAGTCTGGATTTGCCAAAATATTTAATTTAAATTATCTTTAGCCTTATTGTACTCGTTGAGATTTTGTATTTCCAAGCAAAATAACTGTAAGAATCGATTTAAGAATAAGTTGGGTGAAATAAAAAAATAACCAGTTTTTCAATTATACTCTTTTTAATTAAATACGTTCACAACAAGACATTTACAAAAAATTTAAATCACTCAAATTTAGAGTAAAATAGAATTTAAAATGAATAGTAACCATTACATTTACGATAACATGCAAATTATTTTGTTCAATTTTCAAATATTAACAGACTGTAACTCCACATTGAAAGAAGTTATTTAAAATCGTACAACCAAATGTTAAACCTTTTATAATTTTGAATTTATTTTTAATCGCTCTTGGAAATACGGTTATAATTCTTTCAGAAGTTGTCTTCATAGCTGACAAACATTTCGAAAATATCCTTCAATAGATTTTTCCGCTATAAAGGATAGCCGTTGCATTTTACATGATATGATTTTTCTCCAGCGAAGTATTTTACCGTATCGATACTTTTAGGTCACCGTGAATTAAAAGTATAAAACATAATAATCAATAGCTGCAAGTAATTTATACGATTATTAAATTATATTATTACATTATGGTAATTTTACGTATTATTTCTCTGCCAGTTATAACCACAACAGACTTAAAACATTATGGCGTCGCAAAGAATGTAACTAATATAAAAATTCCATCCCGAATGTAATGCATCTTTCATTTAAAAACAGAAACAAATCCGTTGTTTAAGAGAAGCGAAGGTTTTAATTAAAATATTTTCTGTTCGCAACAGATGAAGGTAGATGTTTGTCTCTTTCGTCAAAGTAAATAGTTTACATTATTAAATTTGAAATATAAATGGACTAATATTAAAAATAAAGTTATGAAATTATGAAGTTATGAAGTTATTATTAAAAATGAAATTATAGCAATTGTTTTAATCCACCAAATGTTTAAGCACTGTGACGATTAAATTCAAAAATAATATAGGATACACTTAATTCAAACCTCGCAAAGCAATAAGCCATAACCAAATTTAAAAATTAGGTATTTTTATTGAAATACTAGTTTACTTTTCTTTTACTTAGTTATAATTCCGTTACTCTATTAAATATATAATACAAAACTTGATAAGTAGGTCCGATCTCCCCTCATAACCGTGTATGGCCAATCATAGCGGGTACACCACCTATAGGGGGATGTTGCTCCGACTCAGGCCGTGCTCGAGACCACTTTTAACCATCATCTCAGCATTTTTACGGAAATCTTAAATATACGTTTTGAAGCTCACGACTACTACTTTCAGAATTCACTTTAAAAATTAGGCCGTAATAATTAATTTATATGCATTTTTCAAGATAACGCTCTATATTGTTTAAACAGTTATTATGCCAAATCAATATATCCCACAGGGCACACCTTGTGCTTGATTAACTGTCATTTTACACAATTCTAAAGTTTAACTTTTAAAATTTCGAAATTATAAATTTAAATTATACAATTTTCCGGGTTTTTTTTATACATATTTGTCTCAGTCAAAAATGCATTGATCATAATTTACAAACTTTAATTTTAAGGGATTTTAAATTTTTTACAACTTTACTATTGAAAGTATATCGTTTCATCCATTTGTTTACAAAATATAAGCAAAAAACAAAAAAAGTCAAATTTTTCACGGTTTTTTATGTTTTAATAATTCCAAGATAAAAAATCATTGTTTCCGAAGATGGTATTTTCATTTACAAACTATTCCTCAAGTCATAACACAATCGGCTTGCTGTTAAATTGTTTACCATAAAAAATTCTATTCACTGGTCTATACTAAAAATATTTGTTATTTAAATAATTATGTTTTTTCTTTTCTATTAGCAATCAGTGTACTATAAATTCTCGTGCAGTTGTAGTTATACGTGCATGTTAAAATGGTAAAATCATAATGCTTCTCACACCTACACAGAATTGTTTATAAAAAAATTCCCAGCTTGCTCATGTAAAAATAAACCCCTGATTACTTTTTTAAAAGTTATCCAAACAAATTGATTGTGTTATCCATAAACAGATTGTCAATTGGTAACACATTTTGTATTAACTTACTTTGTTAGGATTTAAAATTGCTTCATTTTACCCAGAAAGTATTACTAGCTTCAACATGCATATTATGAAATTTTGTGAAAAAATCATAAGGACTCATTGAGTAAATACATAACATTGTTACAAGTTTCAGTAAATGCAACTGAGATTAGCTTTTCTAAACCACTATGTGTATGTGAATAAAAGTAATTCCAGGCTTTAGCGTAAAAGCAAGATAACCCACGTATCCTCTATCTTGAACAATCAAGACAACTGCGATCTGTACTAATACATGATATTATATATATTATGTGTGAACACGTTTACAATTAAATGCAATGAGAATGACTAAAGTTAAAAGATTTTTAAAGTTTAAAAAACTACCTAGCGTTGACTCTTAAGGTTTAAATTACTTAAAGTATTTTGAACGATTGAATTTATCAAACAAATTAATAATTTACCATCAGCAATTCAAATTAGATTTTAGATTGTAACTTTAACTTGAAGAAGAAGAATACTTGCCATGATTTGCTCACAGCTCCTAGTTCAGTCAGCTGATTAGAGTTCTTTCTGTTAGAAATAGCAAACTTTACCTCTTTACAGTATTTTAGTAATAGTAAGGCTATTTGTTTATAATGGATACCTTTTCATTTAAAAGTTGTTTTCTGAGTCAGATAGTTAAAGTCAGATAGATAAATCAAAGAATAGTAGATTTGTATACTGTTTATGAAAATATTTAAATATTAATAATGCCTAGAATAAAAATGCCTCAGTCGGTCGTGGTTGTGTTAAGAATAAGTACCGGACTTACTGTACTGTGTAAAGGAGTTATTTTCCGATCTTTTCGGTTATGTGTCAGCAAACATTAAACATTTTCTAAAGAGAAACTATGAAAGGAATAGGTTAGGTTTGGTTATTTAAAGTTTGCTGACACTAATCGAAAAGATCCTTATTTTCTTGTGATTTTATTGCTGGACTTGTATAAATTATTATTATTTCGGATCGCATTAAAATGCTGAAGTATTGAAATCTTGCGAAAATTCTTGTATGTCTGTCGCACGAATATGCACTCACAGACGTCGTAGAAAACTCTATTCCGAAATCTTCGTAATTTTAGTGCGGAGAGTTGAAAAGCTTTTGAGCTTCCTAGCGTGAGTCGTAGCGGGTCGAGGTCACGGTTTTTGTTCAAAATTTAAAAAAAATATTGGGTCAACATTTTGACAATACAGTGTGGGGTATCGTTTTATATGTTTTTGCGTACGGGAAACCCGATTTTGACAGTTTAAAAGTCGTAGCGCTTCGGGGTCACAATTTTGGGTCAAACATTTTAAAATACAGTATGGAGTATCTTTTTATATGTTTTTGGGTACGGAAAACCGATATGACAGTTAAAGAGTCGTAGCGCACCGGGGTCGCGTTTTTGGGGTCAACATTTTTTAAGTATAATGTGAGATATCGTTTTATAAGTTTTTAGGTAACTGTCAGATGTGGACAGTTATTTAAAAAAAAAACACGAGCCGAAGTCTCGAAAAAGTGTTCCATCTTTTCATCTTATTTTATAGCTATAAAAGTCATTCAATCGGAAACGTCTACTTGTTGCACTTCACAGGAGCCAATTTACAACTAACATATTTTTACGTTCTATAAAAGAACATTAATTCTATTTTCATTAAGAAATACAATTCATTTAACTTACTTCGAAACTATACTTTTTTTTCGAGTCACCCTAAAAAATGTATAAGGATTTGAAACTTAGATTTTTAACAAAAGCTTAAATTAAATATCAATTTTAACCTAAATAGACTAAATCCGGTGGGCCTATTACTTTCTAAAACTCTGTCGCTATTCTAGCTATTCAAATTGTATATTTAACTTCATTCAGGCTTAATTAATAATGTAACGTTTTAAAATATTTGAAAAGAATTTGTTATTTGTCACAATAATAGATAATTTGGAACTATACTGGCTTTAGTAACCTAATATAACTTCAGTAACATTGCCCTAACAAAGGAAATGTATATATATAAATATATATATATAATCATTGTAAACATGGATTGCAATCTTGATCATGTATTATACCTTATATTCCGTGATACAAGTCCAAATAGAAAAGATTATTCATTTCAAAATAAACGTTAAGCCCTACCGACCAAATATATTAAGTCAGAAATAAAAACTAAATCTACTCCGTTAAGCGAAAATAAGAACTAATTCCAGTCAAAGTCAAAAAATAAAATAAAAAATACTTAAGATACCAGTAAAATGTCACCAAAATTGGATGAGTATGTTTTGCATGAAATCGTTATATGCAAACATATCTTTATATGTACTTATTTACGCAAGGCAGCTTCCTAACCCTTTAATTCCGTTTATTATTTAATTTTACTATTTGCTACCAAATGCGCATAATGACACGCTATTACGTTTACGAGCTCTAAAAAGTACTTAAATTATACATTTAATACGACTGCTTATTATGTACCCTCGCGTAACCTTTTCTTCGGCCAAGAAAATGTAAACTATGTAAATGTTGTAAAGAGAAACGTGGATTATCTCGCTCTGGAATTCTATCTCGGAGGATGGAAACACTTTTATTTCTCACATATTTTTATGAATTCGAGATTGCTTCCCCTATGAGTTTAAATCCTTTTAAAAGAACTCTAAATTTAACGGTTAAAACCGTAACACTGAGTTCATTACACGATACTATTACCGAACAAACACATCAGCGAACATATCTATATAAATAAAAATGTAAATGTTCTTTTATTCAGAATCTTAAATCAACTAAAGTTCCTCACCGATTTCTTTGAAATTTTGAACCAAAGTTTCATTTGAATACACGCACGTTTTTATACGCTTTTTTAAAAACAACACCATTGTTGGAAGTAAAAAACACAAACTTTTTAAATATTTTACGGCAATGGAAGCGCCATACTAAATAATAATTAAATATGTCAACTGTTGATACAGTAATCAGCTGTTTGCTCTAATATGTCCATTAACAGATGATTTCAAACTGTGAAGCAATTATTTATATTTATAACTTTTAGGTTAGGTTTTTGTTTAACACTTTCACTAATAAGGACGCACATGTGAGTTTGAAACCGAACACTATGGGAAGCGGCCAACGCACAGTGCATTGCAGCCAACACCCATCTTATTGGGAGTATTTTCAATTTACAGAGCATTGCGTGCTTCGCACGCCAATCTTAAGCCTATGTGCTATCGACGGACATGTGCGTCCGCTTTAAAATATTAGTGATTATTACGTAGAAAGGTTCAAAAAATAAAAAATAAAGTAATTTCTACTCATTTAGGCTATAAATATAAACAATAAAATGTCAGCTCCTAGCGTAGGAAATACGAAATTTGCGTAGCAGTGAACGTGTTAAGTGTAGACCTGAGCCTTGCTGGTTCTTTTAACTTTTATTACAACTGCTGTTATAAAATATACGAAATAATTTAACGTTATTTACTATCTTGGCTTTGAGATTATTATTGATCCTACACCTTCATTATAAATGAAACATAATTATGTGTATAGAAGGTCTCCTCTAGTTATAAATAAATAAATAAAATATAATCCTAATTTGACTAAACCCGTTTTTTTTATAAAGATTAGCTGTCTATTATTGTCAGACAGGATCAGGAGAGTTAAACCATAAAACCTATGTCGTCAATTCAAACTCAATGTTATTCATAGTTCGTTTTAAATAAAACGTGAGTTTTTAACATTTGAAAAATGTTAATATATACTTTAGTTTTTTTTCACTACACCCATCCTTTTTACTATTCCCGTTAAAAAAGTTACATTACCCAAAAATAACCTCATCTAAGATTAAACTGGACCAAAATAATTTTAGGTAAACAAAATACAATTTCAAAATCTAACAAAACACAATTTTATCATTTGATACATTTCCATTACACAATATAATCCAATATTGGAGTTGAATTGTGTTTTAGTAACAAGTTTCAATAATATATTTTTTACTTCACTTATTTATGTTTTAATAAATATATTATCATTTTACAACTTAAAATGCAATAGGCCTAGCAATTGTTTATTTATTATATAAAAAAATGCCTATATCAAAGCCCACTAAAGAATACCGTTGAGGGACGGGCTTAAACGCTCCAATCGCCGTAGCGCGACGTTGTCTCGTTCTTCCCACGCTTCTAACTGACTGCGGCTGACTCAACGCATTATTTATAATTCTTTAAACTGTGCGATCAAGCCTCGGGCGGTAAATACCAGGAATGTTCGAGGCTAGTAGATATGGCAACGCTGCGCACCCATCCTATTGGCCGTCTCGCAACGGTATTCTTTAGTGGGCTTTGATATAAACACCGACCCTACTGAGTCAGGATCTAGGTCACCATTTCCCCCACCACCCTTCCCCTACCTAAGTGCCTCTGTCGTAATCAATAGTAATTTCCGTGAAAATATCAGAGTATACAATAATATGTTTGCATTTGCTTCGTCTAGAGTAGATGGGTAGCGACTGACGAAGTCTCGGGCGTTCGTGAGCGAAGCGAATAGGGTGGAACACTTTAATTTGCATAATACAACAATGTGTAGAAAAAGCACAACTGAGTCGGTAGCTGCTAGAAAGTTAAACGTTGAGATATTTCATTTTTGTCATTATATTAACCAAGTATTAACATAATCAAGTATTGACCATTGTCTGATACTGTTAACCCTTCTAGCATAGACTTTTTTATTTATTTTATGTGTGTGATGTCTTACAGCTGCGTAAATCATACGCTACATGTCCATGAGACGTCAATATTTTCAAAGTTTGTATTGCTTGTGTGTTTATTCTTATATTTGGGTTTTTTAATACAGTGTTTTAAGAGATGAAAATCATTGTTTTGCGAAATGTGGAAAAGGGTGGAAACAAACAAAGTTGTACACCTGAGAAATGGGAATTTAGTATTGTTAAACCAAAAAATACTTGTTATCCAGAGCAAAGTGATAAGTTTACAAAGATTTGAAGAAAATGGTTGGAAACATTCGAAGGTAATTTATCCTAATGCGAGGACACTAATTATGGAACATTTTAATTATATTTCTCACAGAGGCAACGCCTTTATTTTAAAGTTCCCTCTACATTATTACATTTGTTACCCTCATCAGTCATTTTGTGAATATTACATGGAAAAAACTGAAGATATATGTCAAATAAAATAAAAACATTTTAAATTTGTAAACTAAAAACAACAAATTTATGTAAAAAACTAAAACCCGTAAGTTATTGTTCTGCGAACCAATACGAGAGACCATTACTGTTTTAACTATGTACGACATAAGAAAAAATCAAAACATTTTAAGAAGTTGAAGCAAGAACTAATAAGAAAATTTAATTTAAGTGGTGATATAAGGGATTTGATTATTCGCAAAATTAATCTCTTCCAATAATAAGAGTCATACCACAATTTTACAAAAAATCTCTTATCTTTACTCATGTTTAATAGATAAATTTAAACAAAAACTAAACCAATAAAATCGTCAATAAAACAGAAACTTTATCATTCTTTCTTTTGACCTTAAATTCAACATTTAACTCTGTGCGATCCAAATCCGAGATTGCCAAAGAAGAGGGTGATGTCTGAACAACATTTGCAGCCGAGTTGGTGATGAAATTAAGTTTCAGGCGTAATATTTATAACATAATTAACTACCAAAACTGTTTTCAATTATATGTCTGTTTAAATAAAGTTGAAATGTTTATACAAGTTAACAAAACAGGAGTATTTATACAACTTGGAAATAGCATTACGGAACGTGTCTTTCGTAATGTCTTGACGTAATGATCATAATTTTCTTTGATAAATAAACATAGTCTCACTGTAAATATCATGACTGGATTTATTAATGCAGTAGTTGCAGCACTCGTACACAATCTTCTGTAACCGCTCCTCCGCGAGATCAGAAGCTGATGTCGCATCAGGTTGAATATACTTCGTCTATAATACCCTGGTCTTATGTATACAGAACTTCGGCTCTCCTGGAAGAGGGCTTCGACAGGGTTTGAAGTAACAAAAACAAGGAGAAGCACATATACGATGTGTCTTGGCACTGTGGACATCTGTTACAAACAAAGTATTAGATAGTCACAAATTAATTAACTTATAAAATTCAGTTTTTTAGTTTTATTATAGTAGCAAATTGTTATAATTTTAAGAAAGCAAATCAAGTTAACCTTATTAAGCAAGTTCTGTTCCTTAAACTGCTTAAACTGTGTTTTTTTTTTGCAGCTAAGCTTATCCACCTCTTTGCATCAATAAATCCTTAGAAAAAGGTACAAAAACAAAGTATTTGGGTAACTTTTTTTTATTTTTCAAATAATCTCCTTTTAGCTCTATGCACATTTCTAAGCGTGCTTCCAACTTTCTTAACCCATCCAAAAATTAAGATTTCGGAAGGTCCTCAAAATAAGCATCTGTTTGGGGGTGTCTTCTTAGTTCGTTCCGAACCGTTGTCCACCGAGCTATTTTTTTTAAGTTTGGAAGTAAGAAACAGTCAATGGGGCCAAATCTGGCGAATACGATGGATGTTGTAACAATTCGAACTTCAATTCCACGATTTTAGCCATTGAAACAGCCCAGGTATGAAGCCGTGCATTGTCTTGATGAAAGAGGACTTTTGTCTTTTTCAAATGAGGGCGTTTAGTTTTGATTTCTTCAATCAACCGGTACAATAACAATGTAATACTCCAAGTTATTGTTTTTCCTTTTTCCAAGTAATCAATGTAAATAATTTCTCTTGCATCCCAAAAACTGTGGCCATAACCTTTCCAGCCGGTTTCACCTTCTGCGCCTTCTTCGGAGCACGTTCGCCTTCATAAACCCACTGTTTTGATTGTTCCTTTATCTCTGGCGTGTAGTAGTGAATCCATGTTTCGTCCACAGTTATGTACCGACTCAGAAACTCATCTTGTTTGCGACGAAAGAGTGCGAAACTAGCCTCAGTATCAACCACACGATTGCGTTTATTCTCTTCTGTGAGCAAAAGTGGCACCCATCCTGCTGAAACTTTTTACACACCCAGTTTTTCGTGTAAAATTGAAAACGCAGTACCTTGTGATATGCCTCAACTATATCTAAATCGCCGATTGCTTAACTTATCGTTGATTTTATCGATTATATCGGTTGTAGTCACCTCTACTGGACGTCCCGAACGATGTTCATCTTTTGTTGATGTACGGCCATGTTTAAATTCATTTACACAATTTATAAACAGTGGCAAACGCAGGGGCAGATGTGCCATGAACTTCTTCCAACTCGGCTTTTAATTTCGGTGCTAACCCTTTCAAAATATAAATGTTTTATCACAGCTCTAAATTCACTTTTTCCAATTTTTTTTTTTATATGAACAAAAGTTCTCTGCTTCAACCGACGACAACAATGAAACCACATGTTCTATAAAGCTAAAAATTGAACAGCTGACTACTGAGTAATAATGCTTCCAAAAAACAAACGATTTTCGATCATCCGCACGTCATGCCTTGGATTTTCTAACTACTTATTGAACGACCCTCGAACAATTTTACCATCAAACAATTGAACAGATGGTAAACGTATATGTAACTATATATATGTCGGTGTAGAATAAATAACAGGCGTTTTTATAACATTTCTGTTCGCAAAAGTACTTAAAGTTCTATCAAAATCTGTAGCTGTACAAGAAAAAAAATTACGTTTACAAACACTTCCGAACTGCAAACACTTCCGAGCTATTTACGTTTACCGAATTACAAGATTAATCATATTTTTTTAATGAGTTAAGCCAAGTTTACAAGATCTTTGGTCTAAAAATAATGGCGAGTAAAATTGTTGTTCGGGTAGGTGATTGTATAGGCCTACTGTACACATAAATAGTATGTTATTAACAACAACAAAACCTCGAAACTGTATCGATTTGTAAACAACTGAAACAAAACCAAGCCTAATTAACTATCATATTGTATCTACAGTCAAAAGAGTTGAAATGTATTGGGTTACTACCCTTATACAATAAAAATAAAATGCACAAACTTCCTACAAACTATAAATCTAAATTTGTGCAATATTATTCTTAAGTGATATAAAAACCATTTGCAATTCGATTACTTAAGTCAAATTAATAACATGGAATAACTACCATTAAAATTCAATAGTAATCGATTTTTCTATATTCTCAAAAACTACTCAACTAATTTCACTAAAATTTCACAATTTACACATATAAAAAAATGCATCGTTTTAAAGTAAAATCCCATAAAATAAATTAATTTTACGAAAACAATTTTTACAGTTTAAGAAATAGTGTGTTCGATTAAGGCACCTCAATACTCTCAACCTAAAGGGTTGCCATACTGTCTTCAGATTGGTTTAGGTCTACAACTATAGAGATACCGGATTAGATAGGTAGGCTACTCTCGAACGAAATTTTTTTAAGTTTACGGTCGTAAGTTAATAAAAATCGAGAAACTAATAGGCGCTCTTTAAAAATTTCGATATTTTTTACAAATTATTTATTAACTATAATTTAAATTATTTTACACTGATCCGGTTCATCGCCCATTTCTATCCAGTGCGCATGTGCATGCACACAACAAAACCACTTTCATGCAGTGCTCAAAATTGTCTTTTAAAAAAGTTTCGTTGTCTAGTGTCTGTTTTGTTGATAGCTCTATTCAAACTTAATAAAGTCAACTGAAACTTGTGTTCATTACATTGCAAATAAACTCCGAGTTGTAAAACGCAAATTTAATTAATGTAAATGCGTTAATGACTTCAAAACACCGCCTCCCCTTTCACTTTGGGCAAGTGTAAAGCGAGTTAAAATGAAAGCAATAACTCGATTTGCTTTACGAGAGTGTAAGCACTTTGTCGACACCTTTACTTCCGTGCCATTCCTTTGCTTGTTTGTGATATAGGCCTAAACGTGCTTTCACGACAAGTCTATTGTGTTGCTCAAATTCGTTCAACAGTGTCTGCTTGTTATTGTTTATACATCGCTCAGTATGAGTGGTAAAGTTACGCTATGTTGTCGCAAAGGTAGGTTTGATTACATTAACTATCATTTATTTTAGGTTAGATTTGGTAGCGGTTATGTTTGGTGGTGTTAGGTAATATTAAATTAGTTTCTGTTGAGTTACATTATGTTTAGTAATGTTAGGTTAGTTTCGATTAGATTAGGTATCATTTAGGTTAGTTTAAGTTAGATTTGGTAGCGGTTATGTTTGATAGTGTTAGGTTATTCAGTTAGGTTCTATTGAGTTACATTATGTTTAGTAATGTTAAGCTAGGTTTGATTAGATTAGGTATCATTTAGGTTAGGTTAAGTTAGATTTGGTAGCGGTTATGTTTGATAGTGTTAGGTAATATTAAATTAGGTTCTGTTGGTTGCATTATGTTTAGTAATGTTAGGTTAGGTTCGATTAGATTAGGTAT
>JAGFPH010001647.1:129122-141318 GCA_018207615.1 Philaenus spumarius
AGTGTTAGGTAATTAGGTTCTGTTGGTTGCATTATGTTTAGTAGTGTCAGGTTAGGTTCGATTAGATTAGGTATCATTTAGGTTAGGTTAGGTTATATTTGGTAGCGGTTATGTTTGATAGTGTTAGGTAATTAGGTTCTGTTGGTTGTATTATGTTTAGTAGTGTCAGGTTAGGTTCGATTAGATTAGGTATCAATTAGGTTAGATTTGGTAGCGGTTATGTTTGATAGTGTTAGGTAATTATTTTCTGTTGGTTGCATTTTGTTTAGTAGTGTCAGGTTAGGTTCGATTAGATAAGGTATCATTTAGGTTACATTAGGTTTGGTGAGGTTAGGTTAGGCTATGTTAGGTTAGGTTAAATTATGTTTTATTTTTGTAAACTAATTACAACAGCAGTTAATTTTCTACTGGTTAGAGTTGATGAAGGCGGCTCTGGCGAGGTTAAGTTATTTTAGTCTAAGTATTATAGGTTAAGTATAATTAGGGAGTTTAAATAAGGTTAGGTGCTGTAATGGTTAATTATTGAAACCAACCCCAAAACTTAATTTAAACTTAATAAAATTTAAACTAACCCCAACATCAATAAACATTGAGAAACGCTAACTTTGTTGAAACTAATATTATTATTTCATATGAATGTTTTCTGAATAACAATATTTTCTGTTGGGCATGCGCACTTTGTCAGTACAGACAAGTGCTTCTTAAAACCTCTTCTAGCGATAAAACACAACAAAAGCTAGCGTATAACATTATAACAAAACTATATAATACTGCACGAGAGAATAACATTTTACAAAAATGAACCTAGGTTTGCCGTAATTTGGCTGACTCTATTGATACCTACAATAATGATAGAACGGATACACTGCGTGTTCAATATTGTCTGCAGAAAACATTATTTACAAGGTGAAAACGAAACTCGGCAAAAGTTAAAATGTCGCACTGCAGTTTTCTTGAAAATATACGACAGTTTCATATTCAATGAATAATGGAAATATTTATTTCTACCTGCCTATCAGCTAAAAGCTAAAAAGCTGTTAAAAAAAGATAGGAAGTAACTCATAAAATGTTTCTCGAGTACTAAATTTAATTAAAAACTATTAAATTACAATAATTAATTATTGTTTGTTATAGACAAATTGTTCTTTTATTAAAGTCTACATTTAATTGTAATAATTTTATTATTCTATTATTTTTCTCCTCTTTATTAACAATTAGTTTTATTTATAATATTCTAAATAAAGAGCGGGACTTGTAGTTTGTGTGACACAGTTAATGCAAAGAATATCATAGTAACATTTATTGTGCATTTCATTCCGTTGCCTTTGTAGTTAGTTCTATAGCCTATAGCTGGGGTTTACTACTTCCCTTGTACACTAGTTATACTGTCACAACACAACTGCATAGCTCGAAGTACAGTTTTATTAACTTGATGTGTAAAATAATTTCTGCTAGAATACCTTGTGTTGTGATTTGGCTCGCATCGTCTTGATAAACTATGTTAGGCGAAAAAAACTATGTCATTGTCTAAAACACAAACTCTTTTAACCAACAAGTTTTAAAAACTAAGTAATACTTTAAAATAAATTATCAAACTTTTCAAAATATTAAATAAAAATTTATTCAGACGGATTTTTTTTTCTTACTCGTATTTTCAAAACATAAGACCAATTTTACAGTTTAACAACTGTCCACCCTAAGAAACATAAAGTGCTCTATATACCAAAAATATTGCAGAACACATTTTAAGAACTATAGAGGCGTTACACTTTTTAAGCGATGCTCAAATAAATCATCTAGGCAGATATATAAAAATGACAAATGAATTTTGGAATGTCCCACAATCAGCACATTAACTATCTCCATTGAACTATTATTCAGTAACCGCTACTTACAATTATTTCAGTATCATAAATAGATTCGGTTTTGTGCAAACGAGACCTAACCATTTCGAGACCTAACCATTTTCCTAACCAGTCCCAATAGACGCTGGTTTATTTTATGATTCAAGTTTTATACATATATATAATACATTTAATTTAATACGTACATTTTTTAGAAAATTTTATTGACAGTTAAATGTATGACGTGAAAATGAAAGATAAATAAAATGCAATCCAATCATCCATCTTAAAAATTGTAATAAATATTCTTCTGGCTCGATCGGAATTGGAAGTCATCTTCACTGTCAGCTCCTTTCCCATATACCAGCAGTGCTAGCTTTTGTTGTAGGACAAAGGTTTTTTTTTTCTCTCAAGGGGTGGCAGCGACACCCAAGATTAATCTTGATCCTGATCGTCTAGAGAACCCCGAATTCCAGCTCGAACCAGAAAATATCCAAATATTTAATTAATTGTTACAATGGTCGGGGCATCCGTGAATTGGAGGTCATTTTGTAGTCATATCCAGCTCATAAATTAATAATTACAGATAATTATTCGTCTGAGGAGTCTGCACGAATCGGAACGATAGTTAACATAGGGGCCTACTATTTAGTTTTCAATTTGTCCCAGTCTAGTGAATTGGATAAATTTTATTAGTAGTTAATTAGTTTATAATTTAATAGCTTTCAAAGCTGTTTTTCTGTGTTGATGTCATATAAGGTAAATAATTGTAAATGCCTGTTTCCATTTACACAGTCCAATAGGTCTCAATGGGGAGGGGGGGGGGGTGAACTAGTCATGTAATCCTATAGTTATATGATCAAACATAATTTCCCCCACGTCCTACGTTACAATTTAAAACATTCTTGTAATTATTTGCTATACAATTTTAATATATCAGCAGAAAAGTTAGTGGCCATCTATCTAACTTCCAAGAGATAGATCTATAACAGATTTTTCAATGAGAAATATTCACGAACAACACACTGCATCTGACTAACTCAAGGAAGTGTCGTTAAAGCGGATAAGGTAACGAAATGGACTCCTGAAAAATTAAACTTGAGATTTAGAATTAAGGTTAGGATGCAGGAACAATAGTCCAGGTCTAGGGAATCGTTAATCTGGAAAAAAGGCTGCCAGTTGAGCCGATCATGTAGTCCAACCTCAGCCTAGATAAGTAATAAAGAAACTGCAAGTTAATCCTGAATGTCACAAATATTCGATTCATTTTTCGTTAGTTTTTTTTTTTTGTACAAGAATTGCGAGTTTCGTCTGTATAATCTTAGAATGTGTTCGAAAGAAATCTAAATAAAGACAGTTCAACAGCGATGAGGTTTTTCTTCGTTATAAAGTAATAAGATTTTTGGTGGGCACGTCCAAATGCAATATTTCTTTCGGATGAGCTGACGGATCACAGATAAAATAGATGTAGTAGATTGAAATCATAAAACATATAATCCCAACAGAGAGGGGAAGAGAATCTGATCTTTGAGGGTGAAATACTGGATATATTCTCTAATGCGTTCGATTGACTGGTCCAAGATAAAAAGTTATTCCCTTGGATCGGATAATCTGATAGTAGTGAAATAAACAAACTGGTTGCTGGATTGCTTGGAAATAATCAAATAAGCTTAAAATATATTACTGGAAAAGATTCCAATATACCTCGAATACCTTATCAAGTGTAACGTGAGAAGGATAGGATTACAAATAACGTGGTAGTGGGATTACTAAGGATCCATACATGAAAAGAAATTAACAAATTGGCATGAGGCGTTGTACTTCTGCTACAGCCACACAATTCAATGTGCTTCCATGTACACTTAGTAAGAACAGTAATAGTAGTTACAATGTACTTGTATTTTCACGGACTCGAGTCTTCCTCTCACTCATTAGTTATGCCTTAGGCTTTGAAGCAGCATTTTGTTTTACAGCACGTGCTTTGGACATTTTGCATTATGCGTATGCGGCCGTATACGGTGTGCTGGCGAACATTGAGCAACTAGCGGTATCAATCAACCTTGTGTCGATGTCAGCAGTTTACAGCAGTGTGAGGAAGGCGTTTTGTGCATCGTGTTCAATCGGGAACTAGGCGAAGGGGATGGACAAGGATGAGTTTTTATTGCATAATTTCGGGAAAATAATAATAAATTGTATTTGCATGCAAAATTGAATATTATCATTGTATTTGGATAACCTAATAGAACTCCGATCCAATGCAATATTTCGTTCCACTGGAAATTCGACGATAGTGGCGCTATCTATTGAGGAAATGACGGAAGCTGTGTGAAACACCAATGCTACCAATGATTTCTCCCTAGCGCTACCTCGCGGCGCGATCATGCACTATTTTCGCGACATTTTTTTTTTTTCGGTACACATTCCCCGTATGTATGCAAGATCTATTTTATTATTCATGATCTATGATATTATACAGAACAATTATCACTTTATTCTATACATTATCTGCAAAAATAAATATTTACACATTATAGGCGCACACTGAACTAAACTGCTTGCAAGGAAGTAGTGCATTTTTGTAAAGAACGGCCTGTTGCATTTCGTTGTCGTTTAATCATTCAGCTTCTTTAAAAAGATAGCAGATAGCGTTACTAGTATTGATTTACAGCGTTTAATTTAGCGCTAATACAGCTTCTTTAAAAAAAATAATAACAGATTGCGTTACTAGTATTAGTAGGCCTACTATGAACAGAAAAATACAAAATAGGGCGTAGTCCTTTACGGAGGTTTAGCGGCAAACGAACCCGTACGTTCATAGTCCTCAAAAGAGGTAAATTGTGTATGGGTTAAGTGATGGTACTAGCTTCGCCCGAAATAAAGGCTGTAAAACAAACAGCACTGTAAGTTCCAAATATACATGATAGTTATTATATTAATACCTAACTGTTCAAAACAACAAACATATAATCTGGATGCGGTATGATAAAATAATTAAAATATTTAATCCTATTAAAATAATCTCTCAACGTAAAGGAGTAGTGGTCGGTACATTCTCCAACAAACTTGTTTACTGTGAAAGTTAAAAAAACCAACAAAAACGCAATTCTGGTTTGTTTACTGCTGTAGTATGATCAAGGGTAGCGCAAACATCCATTTGCCCAGAAGCTCTGGTCGTTGTTGTTAAAATTAACAGTTTCAATTTACATATCGCTGACAGGGAACATCACGACTTTTAGTACTTCAACACATTTGTTAGCGCTTTTTTACTACACATAAATCCTTTATTAGACACAATTTATTCAGCGGCACATACACTACACAATTTACAGACAACAAAGGTGATATCTATTTAACTATGCCCGACAAATATACGATATAGGAGATTATCCCCGTACATTATTAATTATAAAAACATATTCAAAAATATTCAAACTTTAAAAATGATTAACTAAAAACGACTTGAATGTTCATTGTTCGGTGTCCAAGTCACTATTCAATAACAATTAATGTGTTGTAATAAATTACCTTATTTTTCACAGTCATGTGACTTTATTTGTCTTGTTACTAAGACGCGTTTCGGATTTGGAACTCCATCTTCAGTTACTTCATCCGTAAAGGTCGTCAAAACATTAAAACATTCTTGTAAGCATATAAAACACTGCACGCAAATATACACGTGTACAATTATTTACAACGCTGAGTCACGCTCTCTGTTGCTTGGTTGGCGAACTCCTGACTGTTGCGGTGAGGCTAGGATTACAGATTAGTTTGTTGGTCTTATCAGTCAGTTGCATCTCAAAGCCGTCTCATGGGACAAACAGGCAGAACTTTCTTGGAGCGCTTCAAAGAACATTTGCCCAAAAATAACTTATATGCCAATAGATCGAGCTTTGCACGACATTTAATTGACAACAATCCCCCTTACACAGGTTTTGACAAAAACATGACACCATTCCACATTCGAAAAAGTTACGATTGATGAATGCAATTAAAGAATTTAAGATTTATAAAGCATTTAAACAATCACCAGACGACATACTTAATGAAAAACTATCTTCCCAGTCTAACTCCTTGTATGAGATGGCTTTGAGATGCAATTATAAATAATAAACTGATAAGACCATCTGGTCACTTTTCATCTTATAAACAGACAAATATTTAAGTGTAATCAGATAGCCTACACAACGCCTTTATTCCAACACTCATCCACCATATTGCCTCTGCCATCTTTAATTTTTTACGTCTACCAATAAAACATTTATTGTTTTCGGAGTTATGTAGTTGGACCAAATTTGAAGTCAATATGTTTTAATACACACTTTAAAATTTAGCTTACTATCTGCTTGTCCAATCCTTTAACTTAAAATACAACTTTGACCATTTAGTCTACTAAAAAAAAACATCTTTAGGCTTTACAATTTGTGGCAAATATAAATGAGAAATTTAAATCATACGAACACTCGAACAGATTACACAACATGAAAACTGTTTGGTAGAATAAACTTTGAACACAAAATCTCACAACTAATACGTTTATTAACAAACGAATTTTAATGACAAAGTCGTCATCTTCAGTGATGCACGAGCTACAAGTCAAACTATAACTGCTAATAAACGTATTAGTTGTGATATTTTGTGTTCAAAGTTTATTCTATCAAATATATCTTCTCGCAAGTCAAGCTCAATATTTATTTATGAAAACTGTTTTGTCACAATGTTAACATAATTTAATTTTTTGTGCATATCCTACTGCTTGGTTCATAATAGGGTTTTATCTTGTTTACATGTTCTTAAGTAAATCGTCAACCATACTTGTAACTGATAAATATGAACTAATCACAACATCTAAAGAAGTTATTACTTTTTAAATATTCAAGTTACATATCTTACAAATTAAAATTATATTAAGAACGATACAGAAAATAGTACAGTATCTGAAATGGTAACATATTTATAATTATTAGCTTGTAATCAGTAAAATAATAAATTCAAACGTTTCGAATAAATTGAACTAGGAGCTCTGCCCCTGGACGCTTCGCACGCAGTTGGAAAATTCACTAAAGAATTCACGAGATTCAGGCTTAAATATATTATCAGTAAATGCAAGATTAATTATTACCTAAAATATGTATTTGCATGTGCTTTAGAAACGTTAGAGGCTTTCATTACGATTTTAGTCCTAGTTTTACTATCTTCTGTCAACTAAAGTTTTGAAACCAGGCCAAAATATAGGAAAAATTATTACAGGATTAACATAACCTCAATACTATGTTTCAGAAATGAGCCAGGCCTATATTAGAAAAATTTTACAAAATTAATTGTTTTAAATGAGGCTTATTTATTCTAATTCCAACGTGCTAAAACAGTATAAATTAGCTTGTTTTTTAACAGTAATAAAAAACTATCCAATGAACAAATGATTTTGGATAATACTCAATATCAGTTCTATTCCACTCTATTTCCAACGTGCTAAAACAGTATAAATTGGCTTGTTTATAAACAGCTGTTTTGATCGCTTTATTTACTATTTTGTTGTTATTTTGTAACCAACATGGCAACCCATAATACCCTATGTTAAAATTTTGCAACTTTTAAATTAGATTTTCTCAAAAATTGCGTTTTACACGAAATACAACTATATGGGTGTACTTAAAAATCAAAACTAAACCTAAATACAAAATTTCTTTGAATTCGTTAGAGCCGTTTTCGAGATCCGCGCGACAGATACAAAGATTGATACAAGAATTTGCTCATTTAAAGTAATAGGATATAGGATGTTCTTCTAGTTTTTTGCTTGGCAAATGTATAAAATAAATAAAAACAAGTATAATTATATGTTTGCACATAGCTAAGTACAAAACAAAATGACAAATCCACATATATCAACTGTTAAGCACAAGTACGTAAACTCTGCTCTTACTGCTTATGTATTACATAAAAATTATATAATCTCTATTTGAGTAAAAAATACTAAGTAATTTAGAATTTTTAGGGCAATAAAGAGTAAAACAATAAATGTTATTTGTCCATTTAAAATACATAACTCAACTGACGGAAGATTTTCAAGTTGGTACATTAACAGCAAGATGTTTTCTCTAACACCAGGAAATCGGTATGTAGGCTTTTTCTCGGTGGCATTTCCATTAACAGCTAATGTCATGCTTTAAAATAATTTAGTGTCTCTAATGTTTTGTGTTGTTTGCTTAGGAGATGAACTAAGACTCGTTGGGTCTCTTTAACCCTTATAATATCTCATGTTACTTCGTAAACATGTAAATAATTTGATTTAGTCATGTATAGTTATTTACAATACTACGATTAATCATACAACTTTATTAAAAAGAAATTATAAAATATGATTGTGGAGGAGGGGTTGTCTTGTAAAGATTCAGGATTCTCCCCTAGTTAGGGTTATAAACATAATGACTAAACATTACCCATCCTTGCGTGAAAATAAAATGTCATATCTTGAACTAGGCTACTCCTTCCTCGTAACTCTCTAGACTCTGCGGTTGTTGTCAACATGTTTTTTTCTTCTTTCATAAACGACTGCTTTTCAATTTAAAAACTTAAAGAGAGAACAAAAAATAAACGGACGTGATTGAATTAAGCACGATAACGAGTCGAGTAGAATAAACAATCTTGTCTCTGACACTGCCCTCGCTGTTATTTAAAAGACTCGCAACTTTAATTGAGTTATTGCTTTCTTGGAATATTTCGTTTTCTTTTCTTAAAATTGCCAATGTTTATTTTTCCTTGCATAAACTTTAGTGTGTTGTGTATTTGGTCGGTTTATTCGCAACGATTCTATTTTGTTTCTTAAAGAAATTACATCTTACAGCTTAGAAATCATTAGTCTCATAACTAAGTTGGAAAATCATTATATTAATAAGTGATCAAAATGTGTAGTACCTTTTTTTAAGTAGCCTATTATTATAAAAGGAGAGGAATGAAGCTTATATCATTCGAAAGGTACTATGCCACAGATGTGCAGAACACAAAAAATATGTGTGAATATTTCTGTAAAGACAATTAATTAAAATATAATAAACTAGGGGAGTCCCCTGCGTGCTCCGCACGCCAACCCCCGACGGAACCTTCTAAAATCATATGTTATGTTTTATTTATAATAAAGGTGTGCCATTAATAACAACCTCAAAAGTAAGATGGTAAATTATGATAAATGTTCAAATCAAATTATTTCTTATATTTGATAACATCAGTTATAATAATGGTTAAAAGAACCAGCAAGGCTCAGGTCTACACTTTAAATCCCTAACCTAAAAGCTGTTGTTGTTTTTGGTGTTTAACGTCCTACTGTTTTGCACTTAAGGCTAATGAAGACGGGACCTACAGTTTTACGTGGAATCCGAACCACAGCCATCGATGTCTGTTAAGAAACCATTTAGAAAATTATTCGGGGTCAATGGGAATTGAACCCGGAACCTTTCCATTGATGGTTGCCATGACGATTGATAAAGCATTGACGCTTTAACAACCACGGCCACCGTAGCTCACCTAAAAGCTAGAAATACGAAAATAATAAAATTGCTTCAAATTTTTAAATCAGCTGTTTATGGAAATATTGGAACAAACAGCTACACTATCTGTTATTTTATTTAATTGGTTGCTATGGTAATAAATGTAAATACATGTGTTGGTTTATCATTCTAGGCCTAACCTAAGAATTTTTCCCGACTAAATTTACAAACATTGAAATAAAAAAAGGTTTTTATCGAAATGAATGAGCCTATGTTACTCAGGGATTGTGTAGCTTTTTATTAGTAAAAGTATTTTTTCAATCGGTTTAGTAGTGCCAGAGATTACCCCCTACATACAAACAAACTTTACCTCTTTATAATATTAGTATAGATATAGACTAGGCCTAACCTAAAATTGTGTTGCTAAGCTGTTTATCAGAATCAGCTGTTTGATCTGTTATTTTATGCAGTTGGTTACTATGACAATTAAGACAAGTAAAATAAGACAACTCAGCCTAAACTAAAATTGTGTTTCTAAGCTGGTTATACGAATCCGCTGTTATCTGTTATTTTATGCAGTTGGTTGCTATGACAATGAATACAAAAATATAATTTTGCTGGTCATGAGTTTATATTTTTCAACACACATGATTTTTTAATACAAAACGAATGAAACAAATGAAAACATTTTGATCACATTCACTGCTGTTTGAGCTAATATTTATATCTTTGCCTTCTCTGCACGGGAAAATATTAACAAACAAATTATCTAAATAAATAGGTCTACTTAGGGTTGTTTCCATTTCTTACAAATTAAATCATCGATTATCTTTATTTATTTATTAAATTATTAAGATCCTTAATAATGCTTGAATGTGTTACTTATAAGTAATTTCACATGTTTACTAAATATTATTATTAATTCCATCAAGCTTCCTCTTTGCCCTTTTCCACTCTTTTCTTTTTAGCGTCAAGATATAAATTAAGAATTTGCATACTTATAATAAATTCCAATTAATTACGTGCAAAACAAGTTGAATGTCGTTACTTAACAATCAGAATTGGTCGAATGTCAACCACATGAGATACTAGTACAAATAAATAAATATACCAGTGGTGTAATGATACCAAAACTCAGTTTATCAAATAATTAGCATGTGCATCATAGCTTGGCAACATGTTATAAACCAACAGATCCTGAAAGCACCATTACATCAACATATTCCATTTCAAACATTTCTTACATCATACTCATCCAAAATATTGTAACTATCATAAAATTGTAAGTATAGTGCAGTTACAAGAATTCGAAGAAACTATCAAAGATGAAGAGAAGGAATTATAAAAAGCATTGTTGATGTAAAGAGGAAGAAGAAGAGGGACAAAAACGGACTTGGTTATCAGGTTCCATTTTTTAAGAAGTTCATATTTTTCGTCTCAGTCGAGTTTAATTTTAAATATAATATATAAATCTACACCAATATTCGAGAAGAAAACTACCTGCTACACTACCTGCACGTTTTAAACAATACCCAGCACTGCAGAGAACCTGATTGCAAACACTGGTAAATATAACATACTCCTTCAGCAAATTGGTGAATTGGTGAAACATTCCATCAACTCACATCTAGAACTTAAAACCTTTCACAGTTAAAACTCCAAAATTCTAAACAGTTCAAATATTTATTCCTTTCTTCAATATCAAATCCAATACATAAATACTCTCTTTTATTTCAATATCTTAGTTTAAGTTCACTATTGTAACTCCAATCACTCATTAGACTTATGAATCCAAATGAGAATTTGTATATCAGTGTGTTAGCAGTTAAGTTGTTGAATTGTTGATAACTTTCAAGAATTGAGTTCGTAAGCTAATATTACAGCATTAAAACTATCCATAGCAAAAAAGACAGTGAACCTTGAGATAAAACTATTTAATTTCTAGTACTTTTATTTGTAACAAGAAACAATTTTGTAAAATTATTCCACAGAGTTCGCTTTTTTTTATTAGATAGACCATTTCATTACTTAAAATACACTCGATGCAGAAACATGAACTCTAAGAACATATACTACTACCAAGAATTGTGTAAATCACCAAATACAGTTATTCACATACACTCTAACTACTGTACTACTATCAAGAAATAAATTGTGCAAGAATTGTGTAAATCCCAAAATACAGTTGTCCACATAAACTTTAACTACTGTACTACTACCAAGAAATAAATTGTGTCAGAATTGTGTAAATCCCAAAATACAGTTATCCACATAAACTTTAACTACTGTACTACTACCAAGAAATAAATTGTGAAAAAAATTGTGTAAATCCCAAAATACAGTTATTCACATACACTCTAACTACTGTACTACTATCAAGAAATAAATTGTGCAAGAATTGTGTAAATCCCAAAATACAGTTGTCCACATAAACTTTAACTACTGTACTACTACCAAGAAATAAATTGTGTAAGAATTGTGTAAATCCCAAAATACAGTTATCCACATAAACTTTAACTACTGTACTACTACCAAGAAATAAATTGTGTAAAAATTGTGTAAATCCCAAAATACAGTTATCCACATAAACTTTAACTACTGTACTACTACCAAGAAAAAAATTGTGTAAATCCCAAAATACAGTTATTCACATAAACTTTAACTACTGTATACTACCAAGAAGTAAATTGTGCAAGAATTGTGTAAATCCCAAAATACAGTTATCCACATAATCTCCAACTACTGTACTACTACCAAGAAATACATTGTGCAAGAATTGTGTAAATCCCAAAATACAGTTATCCACATAATCTCCAACTACTGGACTACTACCAAGAAATACATTGTGCAAGAATTGTGTAAATCCCAAAA
>JAGFPH010001647.1:141328-160633 GCA_018207615.1 Philaenus spumarius
ACTACCAAGAAATACATTGTGCAAGAATTGTGTAAATCCCAAAATACGGTTATCCACATAATATTGCTGACGATGGACCTGAGTGTTGTAGAAAGGATGGAAGACCTACGGTCAAAATATTTTATAAAGGAAATAGTGCAGTGAGGTTAGGATTTACTTGTTTTAGCACCAGCAAAACAAAATACATTGCTTTGATGTCTTACTGAGTTTCACACAACAAACACAAACTGTAGTAAATAAATATTGAGCTTGACTTGTGAGAGGATAGCTTGATAGACGAAAACTTGAACACAAAATCTCACAACTAATACGTTTACCAATTCAAACGGGTTCCACAATTGTACTTCTACGAATAAAGGATAAAATAAAGTGGAACAAAGTGACGTGGAGTACAACATACAGGGTGCCTGTAAAATAACTTGGTTATTTGTTAAGATAGCTAAATGCTGTTTGCGGCAATATTCGTTGCAGTGAGGGGCTGCTTAAGAAACGTAATATAGTATTGTTCAATGTTTGTCAAATGGGTTGGCGGAGAGGGTAAGTCAAAACTTTCAAATAAGACCAATAGTCATGTGATACATCACTGTAAAGGTCCTGTTAATATAAGAATTTTGACATAAAGACAAATTTTTTTAGGACACCCCTAACCAAAATGGTGACCATTTTTGTGATACGATTAAAATAGTGAAAAAAGCTGATTTCACTCCCTCATAATTTAACATTATTTGACAGCATTTTAATTCCGTTTGCAGGAATTTTCTCAGGTAAGAATAGCCTCCATAGCGTGCCTTTATTTTTTTATTTTGGTCAAAAGGGGTTGGTGGGGGTGTAACTCAAAATTTTCAAACGGGACCAATAGTCATATGATACATCACTGTAAAGGTCCTGTTGAGACAATAGTATTGACATAAATAAAATTTGTACCCCCCCCCCCCCCAACCAACCAATACCGCAGCCATTTTATGAGACTAAATTATTTAAAAAAATCAATGTTAGTAATTAAATTCAATTAAATAACAATAATTAATTTAATAAGTTCGCAACAATTAAATTAATTAATTCAATTAATTAGTTAATTTCAAAGTCTTTATTCTTGCATGGTGGACAGTTTGAACATTTATTAATGTAAGTTACAATTCAGAAGTTTACAATTTGTACTTTTAATGTTAATTTCAATTTGTGGTTGTAAAATTTGTATTTGCAAAGTTAATTTCCATAACTTATTAAATTAATTATTGTTATTTAATTGAACTTAATTTCTAACATAAATTTTTTTAAATAATGTAGTATCATAAAAGTGCTGCGGTATTGGTTGGGGGGAAGTAAAATATGTTCTTTATGTAAAAATTCTTGTCTCAACAGGACCTTAACAGTGATGTATCGCATGACTATTGGTCCTATTTGAAAATTGAGTTACCCCCCCCCTGCCAACCCCTTTTGACCAAAATTCAACAAAATCACCTTTCTTAAGCAGCCTCTCACTGCAACGAATATTGTCGCAAACCGCACTTAGCTATCTTAACAAATAACCAAGATAAAGTGGGTTGCAAGTTATTTTACAGCCACCCTGTGTATATCATTATATATATCTTCTTTATATTAATTACTAGAGAGACCACCATCTGATCGCTTCGCTCACGAAAGACGCGGCGAAGCAAAGGTAAACAGATTGAAAATTTCACTGAAATGACGATTTTAACACTAATGATGGGGTCGTCCCATTGTTGATGTATTAGAATTAATTGACACAATAAACTTAGTCATTAGTACACACATTTTATATTCAAAAATGAAACAATTTGAATTAGGAAGGGTGCAGTGACCCGAGTAGACGATACATGGACAGAGGCAATTGGATCAGGGTAGAGTAGTGGGGGTAGTGGTGACCTGGATCCTGACGCATGCGTAGTAGTGCCAGAGTTTCTGCGGGAATGACAGACAATGTTACAATATACAGGCAATAGACAATAAGTACTAATTTACAAAAGAACTACAAATTAAATGGCGATGTCAACTAATGTTACTAGGGCACTGAAAATATGTAGAAGAGAAACACGTTGAACATTTGCTGTAGAATATTAAGCTTTCATTATTGATTTTGATTAATTTACGTTCTGAAACATTTATTTCGATAAATTAAAATTGATTCTACTTTTTGGTATTTAAAGTAAATAATATCAGTTTATTAAAACCATTTAATTTATTGTTGTGCTGTCATTTATTATTACCTTCCTTATTATATTTTAAGAACGATTTAAAGTTCGTTATTGAATATATTCTAAAAGAAAAAGCAATAAAAATTGTATGGGGCATTTTATTGTTAACGCGATGTTTACATCATTAAAACTATGAAGGTTTATAACTCGAAAACAAAATCGTTTATCAAAAACAGTTTCCTTATCGTGTTCTCGTCAAATTTATCAAGACATTTATATGTCGATCACGTGTACACGTGTCTATTAAAAAATTTTGATTCAATAAGACGGACAAAAATGTCAATCATAAAAAATGTTTACCCCGGCACGTATGAGATTGTCGCGTACGTTAGTGGTTTATTTTCATCTTTTGTAATTATTTTTCCTTTTTTTCAATTAAAAATAATGAACTGAGGATGTCCGTTAAAACTTAAATTTTAACCAAATAGGAGTTAGTTTTGGATTTAAACTGATTTTATCAGAATAATTATTGTTTACTCTCTCCAGTAAGGAAATAACTTAACTTGTTTGTCATAATTAGAATGGTTTGAATTTTAATTTAAGTAACGGCCGATGTGTGTCTTCTTTCTATAAACAGATTTATATTTGATCAATAAACTTTATTAATAAACGTACAAGAAGTCGGTAAAGTTTTGATTCGATGAATAAAAGTGCGGTTTCTGAGTCGTTTTAGTGTCTCGTAATAAAATTAAAATAAAGAACGCGTCCGAAATTAACGCGATTTTTTCCGTCACGAATTTTCGATAAATTTATTTCGCGGAAGACGTGTTTTGTCCATTATTTGCTCAATGTTGATCATCTCTAAATTAATCAAATATTGTATGAAAAATAAAATGCACAATTTTTAAACGTGTCTCTTTTTGACAGTTTTTTATATTTTTAATTTAATATGGTATGGCGCCCATATCGTTCCAATTTTTACTGTATTATAATTTAATGGGCTTTCATTTTCTTAGTGGGGGCATTCACTAGATCTATAATTCAGGAGCTGGGAGGAGAAAGGGCGAATATGAAAATCATGGTGTCGGGAAATCACGTTTAAAGTTTGTGAATGTTCTAAAGATAGAAAGGGCGAATAGAAAATAATAAATAATTTACTTTAAAATTACCAGTCCTATCGATTAGTACTTGAACTTTATTAGTAAACAAGAAGTACAAAAATAATAAAAATTTTGTAACTAACACAAAGTAAAGATACAAAAAATCTAATTACTAGCTAATTAAATATTTAAGTATACAATTTTGAGTCTAATGTATAATTTAAAGTCTTCATTCACAGAATTTGAGATAATTAAAAAAGTCTAAGTATACAAACTTATTGTTAAAAAAATTACATCTCAAAATCAATAATGTCATCTTCTTGTGCATCCTAAATATCAATAACTTCAATTACATCACTTCTTATAGCTTGCCCCAAAACTGATTTATATGGCATAGGAACATAAGGTAACAAGTCTTTAAAGATCATTCTGTTTTATTTCTGTGAGTTTGATCCGTGCAGACCGTACCTGGACACGTTCTTTTGATAAAACAACACGTACTCTTCTTTCTGTTATGTCATGTATACTGATAAATTCTAAGCGGCAAACTGATACTGCTCCCAATTTACTTCAACAAAATATGATATCGTTCGTAGTTTTCTACTTGGTCTGTTAACGACCTTGGAAACCTTACAGTCATAGCATTTCAAAAGGCTTAACAGATAACTGTACTTGTTCAAATCATTTGCGACTACATTTACACTACTGACCGATAGAACGAGTCGGAACTTCATGATTAGTTTTCCATGAAATATAATGCTGTCCAGAATTTCGAAGTTTCTTACACTTATTAAACTTCCACGTTTCTGGTTGGTTTTTCTTCTTTCGTGATGCATTATTTTCATGTTCCATTATTGAAAAATAAAACTCACTCACTATAAATAATATATCATTCATTCACCCCTCCTATGCAATATATACTAGACGACAAAACTAACTAACCACATTAAAATGCCCATGCAAACTAACCAAGTTAGAATAAATAACTCATACGCAGCCATGTCTAGACAGGATGTTTTGCGTCTTACCGGCTATAAGCCGACTGGAAAAAGGACGAATGGAAGAGCAAACTCTGTGGCTGCATGTAGGAAAGTATACAAATTATTGTGTATTCGCCCTTCCTCCTCTAACGTTGTATCACTAAGAATTCAGCGATTTTCATTCATTCGATATTATAAATGATGCTTAGAAAGTATTAAGGGAGAATATTTATAAATAATAAATATTTATTCCAGTGTTGCTAACATGCCAATAAATGACTTAAAACGCATTTTTTTATTCGCCGTTTCTCCTACCAGATCCTGAATTTTAGTTTGAGAGGTAATATAATTACAAACCCTATTTTATATTATTGATATATTGTTCAAATACGACGTTTCGGCAATATGAATCAACTCACTAAAAGCTTCAATTTTGTAAGTAAATTCATAATTTTATTCAATAAGATTTTTTTTGTAATTCCTACATAAACATAATAAAACGTTTTTTGACGGTTAGTAGGCTATAGATAGAACCATGCTTTATTATGTTTTTAAGTTGTCTCGACAATTAAGTATGCAAAATTATCGATTTGAATTTTCTACTTAACTACTTATATATTTAAAATTTTTAGAAACTATAAGTAATCAAATAACTTTATAATGATTTACTTATATAATTTATACGAAATAAGTTTCTGATCTTAAAATTATTTTTATTTTACAATAGTTGTTCGTCTAAAAGTTACTTGGATGTGATTTGGTTTGTTTCATTTAATTAGAATTTGAAACTATTTCAGTCCTTGTGCTGGCAAATTTAAAGATATGCCTTATATAGAATTAGTACTGATAAACTACTTATAAATCTTTGAACACCCTTTGTTTTATTACTAGAACTTAACTTTCACTTTGCACACACAATTTGAGAACTATTTTCTCGTTGATTCAGTACTTAATTTAGATCAATTACCTTTGGACACAACTGTATTTTGATTTATGGCTTAACACTTAATATTTTACAAATCTTGATTTTGGATTGATTTTAAGATCGTATGAAATGTTTCCTACAATAAATGTATGATTTTTTTTTAATAAATGCAATTCAGTTTTCTGATTTGATCTTTTTGGGTCTGATTGGTTTTATTTATGAACCTTTGATCGTTTCTTCACAATTTTCTTAACGCGGTTCATTTTTTTAAGTTGAAATTGTTACTAGATTTTTTGATTGATTGATATTTATTTAGCGCCCTTCTCTACAATTATATTTGCTCTTTTTCACAAAATGTCTATCCAGCCCCATTTTTTCAAACTCACTGAGGTGAAACGCCATTTGTCCACCGAGTTGTATTTCGAGAAACTGAAAATTTCAATCGCCACTTGCCTTAGTTGAAAAGTGAACTTGCCATACACTATACAACATAACAATTCGGTAACTGATTTTCATCTTAATATTAATTTCATATGAGAAATATTTTAGAGGTCTTTGTTTTAAAATATATTTTTAACTCTCCTCTGACCAGGTATAAAATTGTACCATCAATTATGATTATTAAAATCTAATCTTTCTGAAATTTGATAATCTCTGAAAGTGATTTTAATGTTATTATGTAAGTTATAACAATGGGCTATTATTACTAAGTTCAATATTCTTCACCACATTGCCAATACATAAAATGTTATTTTTTATTTTCTTGTATAGCTACTGCCATCATAATATGTTATGATTAGTATTTCTGATAGCTTCCCTATTTGGCATAACCTATTTATACCTAAACTAGTGGAATTAGTTTTGTGTGTAGGTATGTTATTTAAAAAGGGATTGTATTATAGAAATTTGGATTTGTAATTTCTGAACTTGAAAAGTCCGAATTAAGAAAATTTTCAGTCTAAAATTTTGTCTATAACTGCACCCATTAGAGCAAAGGGATAATAAATCGCTTAGTTTATGAAAGCAAATGGGAACTTCGAAATCTAGCAAAGGGATTTTTTCATAAGCTGTTAAAGTAAAATTGCAAGAGAATTGCTAAAAGTTAGGTTAGACAATCATACACTTAAATACGCATAAATTAATCAAATATATTATCTCATGGCACTTATATTTACTACCGATAGAATACTTCGCTGCTCCAACTGTAGCGCCCAGTTGGCGGAAGTTGTAGACCATCGGAACAAATTATAAAATTGTCTCGGAAGAAGTCCCGCTTTCCAAAGCAAAGAATTATAGCGTCGTTAACAAATACCAGTAACGCAGTGTCGCAGTTATGCGAGAGCTAAGGCGGATGCATTAAGTAGATTGCTGTATGAACAAAACTGAGTAAAAACGAAGCGGCTATTTCGTTGAATTATGAAACAAAGGGCGTAAATTCTGTTCGGACTAAGCCGGGCGAGTCGCAGGTGTTGGAAAGTCCACTACGATTATTATTCCCGGTAAAAGCTTCTGAGGAACATTTGTTGGTAGGACTTTGTATAAATCATATCCGAAGTGTTTTCACTGCTATTTATAAACTTCGCTAGGATAAATTACAAATTAATTGTTTGTGCTACCTTGGTAGTTAGGACGCTTTAGCGTAAAGTAAACTTTGCTAATTGTTAATAAACACTTTTAACATTGTCATTTTACAAAAAATTGTGTAGATATATTTTCAAATATTTGGCACGTGTTGAGTGTTTTCCTTATTTTATAAACAATATTTATTCACAGAAAAATCTAGTCAATATTTATATTTTTGTTTTATTGGTAAATATTTATTTATTGACAAATTAGTCCAAATTTTAATTCTTGAAAAATCTAGTCAATATTTATTTATTACAAATCAAATCAATATTTATTTATGTATTACAAATCTAGTTCATATTTATATACAGAGTAATACAAAAGTTCTGCAACCCCTTCGTAATTTTAAACCTGTTACACTTATTAACTTTAAACTTTCAGGAAGTTATATTAGGCAAATGCTGCACTTTTTAGAGGTATGAATGAATTTTACCCTTATTCGGTTAAGGGGGGGAGGGGAGCATGTCAAAAATTTTAAATATTATCCCTTATTGTGTGACACCTGATTTTAATGCCCTTGTAGAGAAGAAAAAAATGGTGTAAAGTAAACAAACGTTAGGATTTAGGTATTGAGAAGGCCCCATTTATATAAATATGACACAAATTCTATTGAGTTAAATTTTTCTATATCGTTATTAATGTCGATTAAAAAATTGCGCAATGTTTCTGCATCTTAAAATGAATACACATCTAATTGTATGTAGAATGCAATACGTAGAAAAATGGGAAAATCTGAACTACATGGCTCCGAAATTTTGTATTAGGGTATTGGAGAGGGTTTTTACTTTACACTAATTTTCTCGTCTCAAAGAGGGCATTAAAATGAGGTATCACCCAATAAGGGTTACTATTTAACATGTTTGACTTTTCAACCCCTCCCCTCCCCCCTAACTGAATAAAGGTCAAATTCATTCATACCCCCTATAAGGTGCAGAATTTTCTCAATAAAACTTCCTGAAAGTTTGAGTTAATACATATACCAGGTTTAAAATTACGAAAAGGGGTTGAAACTTTTGCATCACTTAGTATATTAGGAATCTAGTCGATATTTATTTATTTTTTTAAAAAATGTCAGTATTTATTTATTGACAAATCTAGTCAATATTATTTTATGTATTACAAATCTTGTTAATATTTATACATATTACAAATCTAAATTATATTGATTATTTTACATGAAGTGTGAAAAATGTACAGACACATGCCCTGTTGGTTCCACTCAACAGGGTTATGTGGAGGTGGCCCCAAAGCCGATCCACTAAAAATCACTCCTCTTTCTTCGTCCGTGATGACAGGCGACGAGATCCCCTTGTGGTATATCTTCACCAGTCGAGAGTCTGCCTTCATCTTACCTAAGCTGTTCTTCTTATCTTTTCATTACTTGGTGGATGAATCTCTCAGTGGCCCTCCACTTTCCTCATCTTCTACCATCAAGTCAACCACATTTTTTACAGACGCCTGTGAACCAAACTTTGTTCCCAGAACTTCCTTCTCTTGATTCCATCTACTGCAGTGAAAGACTTGTTTTCTGCGTTGTCTCCTTCCGCCACACAATCCAGACAGCGGCCCTTATCTGCTTGTCGAAAACTATAAAGTTACGCTCAGAGGCTTCCATGCCCTATCAATGCCTGCTTCATGTAGTAGCTAGACTCACCTTGCCCCCTGTTTATCCATTTCTCTATGTTTGGAATCAGCCAGTAGGTCCAACGACTGGATACATCTCTCTTGCCACTTTCTAAGTCTCAGGCTTGCATTTTGTTTTTTCTGAGCCATAGTCGCCTCTCAAAATCTCCTTTCGTCGAATGCCTCACTCTTTTCCCAGACCGACTGATCTATTGGGGGCATTCCAGCCAACACTAATACCGCTCCTAGCGAGACAATACTATTCGCCGCAGTGACTTTCAGTACTAGTATTTGCCTGACAGCATATTCTCCTATGAATTTCTTCTTGCTTTTTAATTGTTGCTCCCCAGGCTGGTGCTGATTGTAGTATTATGGATTGAACCACACCTTCAAACAACCTTCTTTTCTTCTCCCTTGGCTCTCCAACAGTAGGCATCAAACGCGATAGGTTTCCTGCCACAGTGGCGGCCTTGGTTGACACGTCTTCTCTTGATGTCCAAAAGAAAGACCCCAGTCTACTTTTACGTCGTGGTCAATGATTACATAGTATAAAACCTAGATAGGCCATGGGCACTAACAAGCAATACAGCAGCTGAAGCCAACTCCGCCATCTTGGTGGCGTATAGAAGTGTAAAAAGCAGCATTTACACGGACAACATTTTAATGCGCGCTTTTCAAATACACTGTCATTTGACCAACTTACGATGAAGTTAAAATTTAAAAATTTCGCATGCAGACAAAACATTAGTGTTGGACAGTAATGGTGCAATTTAAAGTTGTAAAATAATTTTATTATACAAGTTAAAGTTAAAACTTATATGTGGTTTTTAAATCGTGACATGAAAAAATTGGTCTGTGAGAATTTTTTTTTATTTTTCGGTTAGAGAAGTTTTGTAAGCGACAAAGTTGTAAATAAGGACTTGAATTTAACTTATTTTGTCATAAAAAAAATTTATGAACTTTACTCTGGTCAGAAAGGCAGGTTGAAGACAAGAGTAAATAATTAAGCACGGCTGAGCCACTCGTCGCGTCAGTAAAGCACTAAATCTAACTGTTCGATGCCCACTGCAGGCCGCTTCCTATCATTGTAACCAAAGCTATTATTACTGACTATGTATTACTTAATTATAACAATACTGCTGCTCAGAGTAGTCTACCTATTAACTGTTCATAATTTGAATACTTTCAAAACATAAAAGACGTAATTTTCATTCTGTATACTTCATTTTGTATAGTGCTTTTTATATTTGACACATTCACAACAGTTATTACATAGTCTAAAACCTTAATAAGCCTCAGAAAACTTGGGTCAACTACGAATAATAAAAAAGACTCATTGCAAATTCAAAAACATTTAATGGGAAAAATAACTTTGTTAGAAAAATGACATGAATGTAAAAAAAAAAACACAGCAACTTACATTTTACATTTACTGCCCTAAAAATGTTATAACTTAAGTTAAAGTTTCGGAAACCTGAAAATGAATGAATATTTTATTGATCCTTATATTATGTACATTATATTTGCACAAAAAAATCATAATTATTATCTATATATATATAATTCATTGTATGTCCGTCTGTTTGTATGTTTGTCCTTTATGCGTTACCAAACCGTCCATCCGATTGCTTTGAAATTTTGCATAGTAACACAGGTTAACCCTGGGAAGGTTTTAGGCCATTTACCGAAGTTCTAGGACATTAGGGCTACGCCCCAGTGGCCCTCAAAGTTTCAATGTTAATCTTATGGAAGGTCAATCTTAAGGAAGAAGAAGAAAGATATCTTTTGATTCTATCAGAGGCACAAAAAACAGCTGTTCGTGTGAAAAGCTTAAAACAGCTGATTTTGATCAACAACTGATTTGGATCAAAAACTGAATATAATTTTAGGTTAGGCCTACAAAACTAATTATTAGTATCAGGTTGATTTGTCTATCCGTGCAAAGCCGGGTCGGGCCAGCTAGTATATAATATATTTCTTATAAACTAAACAAAGGAAAAACAATCAAAAATACTTTTACAGAAATTAGCTGACCAGCTTTGAGAAATTTATTTAAAACTATATATTTTTAAATATATACATTTTAAAAAAACAAAAATGTTCACTGCAACTTTACAATTACTTTCCAAAAACACAAATTAAATACAAATTTTTTAAAAATATATACAACAGGTAGAACATAGATAACAAATATACACGTATATATAAGCTATATACAAGTTTTACATCGATACATCTATTCACATAAACACATATACAAACACCCCCACACACACATACACATATATACACTTTTACATAAACAGCATTCTTCGTTTATGTGCACAAAATGTTAGCATAGATAAAAAAAACATACATATCAATACACTATTAAATCCACATACATGCAGACATTCTTCCATACAAAAACCAAAAATACAAACACATTTTTATAAAAATATTTCGTAAAAATAATACATACATAAGGCTTGCATCATTTAGTTAAAGAGAACAGAAAGCTGCACATTATTTAAATTATAGTGTTATAAAATAAGTCAACACATTCAAGTTCCTGCAAAATTTCCTTAATTGTTGCTGGTACTTGTGTTTATAAAAGCATGTTTTTATGTAAGCGAAATCGCCAAAAGCGCTCGTCACTAGGGTGAGTCATGCTCGGCACCACCATCTTGGTGGAGATTCTCGCTAACGGGTCGGCTTCACCGATCGTCTCCCATAGCCTATCTAGGTTGTATACTATGTAATCATTGCTCATGGTACGTCAGCTGCACCTTCCAGTCTATCCGCACATCATAATGACAACTCTCGACGTCCTCTAAGTCCTCTTCGTTACAAGGACTGCTAACGTTTTGTTTACTGCCATTTCTAGCACTCTGCTAGTCATCCATCTTTCTACTATGGCGATACCCTCTTCCATCTTGACTTCCACGACATTTTCATCCAGTCCTTCCACGACGATAATGCTGTCCCCTGCAAATCCTATTATTTTCACCCCTGTTTACCTTCCAGAAGAATGACCCCAGGCGGGAACCCTGTGGTACTCCTCTTGTCTTTATCTCTCGAATGAACCCTCGTAGGTTGTTTACCTCTGGTCAAGGTAGGCTTCCATGGTTCTCCTCACATAAAGGCGATCATGGCACAAAATTCTTTTCTACGTGTACGTATTGAACACGCACTAAACTGTTTCAACTTTACCGAATTTAAATAACTTAAATGTTATAACACATAGTTGTAGAAGGATGCGCACACCCCGTGAGAGATTTATTTATTTTATTTTGTTTTGTTTTAGACTTTTTGTTAAAGATATATTGAAATCCCTATAATTGATGGGTCGAAAGCTTTAGAATAAAATGTATCTTAAAATAATTTAATTGTGATTATTTTTAACGTTTGATCTAAGATTATGAAAAATACACTAACATTAAATACAGTTTTCTGCTGTGTTTCCAAAACAGCAGATCACTATAGTATGACCTTTATCATTTTGATTGAAATACGGTAATTTATTCATGAATTGTTAAGATGTAAGCTTTTTATAGTAATGCTGATTTTAGCTATTATGGCGTTTTAGTTTCTATAACAACATAAGCCTGTTTTGTATATTATGTAGTAATAAAAAAATATTTAGTTGTAAAAGACTAAAAAAACACGCTTTTACAATGAGCTAATAAAAGTGTAAACGTATTGCCTTACTTGACCACTTTTCATTAGATTTACAAGGAAATATTTACGTGTAATTGAATTGCCTACTCAGCGCCTTTATTCCAAAACCCATCCACCATATTCCCGTCATATTGGTGAACTGCCTCATAGGCCATGTCAAGAAGTGCATCTTTCCATGATACACGCATTTATTGTAATCTCTAGTGCGTTGTTTTGAGTCCTTCTGTTTTAATGTACGACGAACTCTATGGGGTGATATTTTGAAGATACGTATTAAACACATAACTCGTCAAGAAATCACGTGACAGACGAAATAAAATAATATTTATATTAAAAGTGTCTTGGATGTCACAAACATGAATATTAAACAAACAAATAAAAAACGTTAACAGATTCGTTAAACATAATAACGATTGCAAAGTACTTTATGAAAATCAAAATTCAAAACTTAAGCAGAACTGGTTCCTATTTATTTTTAAATTTACGATTATAGTTTTAAAAACATATTTCACCTGATCTTTAATAACATGTCGTAGGGTTGCTAAGTTTTGTAATAATCGAGGGCTCATAACATTAACATTGCTTACACATTGGTCTACCAAACCAATGTATTAACTTTCTTAGTTGTACAAACAACTGTCTTTCACTACAACTAAAACTTCCGGCAAATCTTTCTTTGGCTTCATCACCATCATACCCAACAGAATGTAACAAAGTAATGTATCTGTTGCTGTACTGTCAGTTGTGGATACATGGAACAAAGGTAACTTGCGTAACTTGCTACAGATAAAAAAACTAGGATTTACTTACCTATGTAAATCCTTGTTAAATATTTTTGTAAACCAATTTTCAATTATACAACTTAAGAATAACTCCACGTTGTACGTTATTCAAGGTGGCGCTTGTATACTGAAAGTTATAATTTATAAAATAAATATTCTTTGGTTTTTGAAAATATTTTTGTCTGTTAGATATGGCTAATAATGCTGCTAATTTTAAATACGTACTGATATCGCTACTGGGTCGATATCGGCGTTGAGTCGGTAAATGTGAAAGATTTCTGCCGATATCGGTACTGTTGCTTTATGGGTGTCGGTTAATGAGAAATAAGTCTGCCTATATCGGTACTGTTGTTGCAACCAAAAACACTCGCTATCTAGTTGATTGTTCTTAAATTTTCTCTTAAGGCCCATTGTACTTATGTGTTGTAACAAAAAAGACAATCGATTTTAATAAAACCTTTAAGACAAATATTTGGAAATAAATAGAATTTTAAAAAGTGTATTCATGGAAAAAATGCAAAAATAACTTTTGAAAAAGTATTTAAAGGGCTTCATTTCAAACATAAGATATAATATTTATTATTTTTACTAACCTTCAAACAGTCCGTTTTTGGCTCAGAATACATCTGACCGCGGTTTCGACACCACAAATGTCATTGTCAAAGAATTCTCACGCCGCAATACCTACATTACACACTTAAAAAACACACGTAAAACACTTTAAAAAATTCACCATTTCTGGGTCGTTATAACATAAATTTTTATTAGGGTTATTAAAACAGGTCTAATGTCGGGCCGACCTTAACATGAACTGCCGATGCGATGTTGAATCACTGTTCAGTCAGCTGTTTTTGGTTTGCCTAACTTGTAGGCGTTTCTAACTTTATGATACTGTCGTATATGGCGTGTGATCCAAATTGCACTTGATCGTTAAGGAGGTTGTCTGGTTCAGTTTTTAATGTTTGGTATATAAAAAACTGCTCTAAAACGTCCATTTTTGCCTTTCTTACATTTCTTTAGCACTTGTAGATCTTCCATTATGCCTTTTGTTTTGTGGTTGAAATCCACTAAGTGTTCGGCGTATGTTGACGTTTGATTGAATGTGCGTCTTGGTAAGTGCTCTTTGTATCGGTCCTTGAAAGAGCGGCCTGTCTGTCCGATGTAAAATTTGCTGAATTCGCCGCAGTTGAGTTTATATATACCACTGGTTTGGAAATCATTGTCACTATTTGTACTTGAACATTTGTTTGAGCCCTTTAAAATGGATTCTAGCCTATTGTTGTTTCTATAAGCGACACTATAGTTATATTTATCCAAGATATTGCGCATTTTATGTTGGAAGTTCGCGCTGTAATCTATGGTGACATATTTCTTTTTAACTCTTTCTCGTTCAGTGTTATTGTTAATTTTATTTCTATGTCTTTTCACCATTGTATCTATTATGCTGGGGTCATATCCATTTTTTGAAGCTATGTGTTTTATGGTGTTGAGTTCAGTTCTATAGTCTAAGGGTGTCAACGGTATTCTATGGAGTATGTGTATTAGATAATGATATGAAGACATTTTATGGGAGTATGGATGGTTAGAGTCCTTGTGTATAGTCAGATCGGTTTGGGTTGGTTTTCTGTAAACGTTGAATTGGTGGGTGCCATTTACATTAGAGATGGACAGTTCCAGGTAGTTCAATGTATTGTTCACCTGAATTTCGAGGGTGAACTTCATATTATTGTGTAGGCTGTTTAAGTATTTATTGAATATCTCTATTTGTCTTATGTTGCCAGTGTAAAGACATATGATGTCGTCCACATATCTATAGTAATGTAGGTATTGCGACGTGAGAATTCTTTGACAATGACATTTGTGGTGTCGAAACCGCGGTCAGATGTATTCTGAGCCAAAAACGGACTGTTTGAAGGTTAGTAAAAATAATAAATATTATTATTTAACAGTCCAGGAAGTAGGACAATAAACATGAACAATAAGATATAAATGTAATGATAAATATAGATATAGATGGTTTATCGCAAGCGAAACGCCTAACTAATTTCAATCAAGAACCACTGAACTTTGCCGATTGAGCTACTCGCAAAGCGCTTGCATCGTGTGGTATGCTTGCGATACTCGACTGTTTATCATCTATTTAAACACCAAATTAAAGGTCTTAATATTAAAAAAAAAAGTTATTTGTTGTAATATTGCATAATATACACTTTGGTACCGCTTTATTGAAGCCTCACTAATCGTTGATTGATTGTTAAGGATTGATCTACTTACACGTTTCAAATTTTATTTTTGTTTGTTATATGTTTTATTTATTTTGCTGTGTTTTTTCTAATTGGAATTTTTTTTAAAGACTTTTTGAAGCAAATTCTGTTACCTTTCGGCCTTTTTATATGCATCTGGGCAGTGCTCCGTGTTGTGCAATACATTTAGACAATGCAAGTATTTGCGCTCCTGCTTTATAAAATCTGTAAGCGTTTATATAAATGTTTCAGGGACAATATATTTAGTTGTTTAAATAAAGGAAAAGCGCGATGGTGCCCATTTTTGAAAAGTAGAATTCGTATCAAATGTTTTTGGGTGATATTTAAAATTTTAGTCACGACCATGCAGGCCCCTCCCCAACACTCTATTCATATTTCACATTGGAATGTATAAACTTATTATATAACATTAGCAGTACTTTTAAGTTGCAGATGTTTCTCAAACAGTATATTCGTCCATTCAAAATTAAAAATATATAGCACAAAAATGTAATCAGGATTCAAGAATAAGTTATTCATTTATATATATATATTATTATTATTACTATTATTATTATTATTATTAGAATAGAGGTCCCATAAGCTTCCTACCACTGCGTCCTAAATGGATCTATTGTGTATGGTGGTATCTTGTCTGGCGGTACAATCTGTCTAAATCTGTACAAATTTCAGTTAAATTTGTTTTAATATATTAACAGGATTTTTAAGAAATTTTAAATCTCGCCTCTCTTAAATCGACATATTAAATACCATCAATGTGAAATATTATCAAGTCTCGGCCCAAACGTTTGCATTATTCTGCGTATAATTTTCACAATATCAGTTTCTTTTGTAAGTGGCAAAAGTTCATTCAGTGCTTCTGCAATTTTCATAAAAAAAAAACTTCCATCGATCCTGCTTGACACGAACAAGAGTTTCAGGGTTAACAACTTTAACTTTCAATCAGAATTGGCCAGGAAATTAAATTTCTTTAAGCTTATCGACACATTCGTTTCGACTAAAGCAGGAAAACGTATTTCTTTATAACCAGTAAGTGGTGTTCAAGACGACCAAAAAAACCTTTAAAATGTAGTTGAGGACAAAAAATATAAAAATGTTTAACTTATTAGTTGAAAGAATATTCTTTGCACTTATTACATTTACTTAATCGATTTTTACAATTTATATTTGCATTTTTATTACAAGTGTGAGTTTCCTGAAATAATTATTTACAAGGTATTTCGAAACAAAATTGCTATTAAAACAATGGATTATGTTTTGTATATTATCCAATATTTAAACTATGAAATAAGAAGAAAATACTTAAGTGTCAGATATAATTCACACAATTATATGTTTTATAATATCAAATAATGTCCCCTTTCACCATAATTTAAAGTATGACACATGCGCTTAAGAAGCGAAAAGATATCATTACCAACGGACCCGACTTTATCTCCATTACTAAGAACGTGCCTTACTTTTTCAAATTTTAACTGCAAACTTTTTGCAAAATATAACGAGAGGAATGAGTTACTATGACAATATTTTCCTGAATATCTCTAAAACATCAGTTCACAAAGTTTCTAAGAATAAATAATGGTGATATCCTTAAGTCCTATCGACCTTATCCCACGTAGAGTATTAAATACTTATTTTTTACCAAACTGACCCCTCCCGCCCAGTGTATAGTAAAATATTTTTCTTGGTCTGATTATTGAATTTGCCAAAATAAACAGTACTGAAATAAAGCAGCTGTGGTTAATGTTTAGATTATTACATTGTTAGTTGCATTAATTTCGTCTTTGCGGTTGTTAACCGCTGTTAGTAATGGTTCTTACCACTCCAGAGAAAGTTTTTACCTTGTAGAGCATTATTTTCACTTACATGGAACAGGTCGTTCCGGTGGTCCTAGTTAGATACGATTGCAGTAGAGTTTCAAGAACTATTTCACAAACCACGCGCATATTTTTTCGTGATTAATATATTTTCTGAACATAATGTTGGTATGAAATAAACAGGTTGTGTTATTAATATTTTTGCATCGTTATTCTAACCCCCGAAAATTCTTAAAGTGATAATTACTCACTTCACTTCACGAAAACATATTAGCCGATCTGAGTCACACATCCGATATTCCAATGTCCCACTATTAGTGGGCAACATAAGCTTTAAAATGATTCTTGAATAATCAATTTTGATGAAGATTTAATGGAGATATCTCTTAGCGACAAAAAACATATCTGAGAAATAAAGTATTGATGTTGTATAAAACCATAATAATTAGGTTTAGGTTAGGCCTATACATTAAATAATTAATTAATGTCAACATAAACTGATTCGAATACCGGCCGCAAACGGTGAGTGCGTTGAATTTGAGGGTTACGATTCCTCATCTGTGACATAGCGACCTTCGATATTAAATAGGGTTAAAATGTTGGTCTATTTCCAACTTTCGTAGGGTTAAAGTCGGTAGTTACACGAATGGGCTTAGTAAAACTTGGCACACTTGAAGTCCGCAGTGCAGAATTATAAAGCATTTTTGTGATTTGGCAAGTAAGTCAAGCACAGATTATTAATGGGATTCATTGTCTTTCCTACGACTACAGTACGCCGTTTTTTATTTCCCTGAAAGGATTCCAAAATGTATCTTAATGTAAAAGTAAGTTTACTGCGAATTACCACGGTGACGCCGCAAATAGTGTGGCTTAGTAGTACATTATCTCACTTAATAATTCAGTATAATACTTGTACAATAATTCAGCATAACCTAAACGTCTGGTGACAGTATTGATACCTATTTATGGAGATCTATCAAGCCAATTTTCGTGCGGTTTGTTTTTAATGAAATAAATTGTTGTAATTATTATCAAAAAATAATGACATGCCATTTTAACATCATCTATATATTTATAAGAGCACTTTTTGGGTTTTTGGTTTTAGATTAAAAGCAAATTGATAATAATTTCTGGAGAGATCTACTGGACCGATTTACGTGAGGTTTTGTGTTAAATGAAAGCAAATGTCATTATTATACAAAAATTATGAAATATCATTTTTTGCATCTCATTTATATATTTACAAGAGTACTTTTGCGTATTTTTGTTTTTTGTTTTAGGTTAAAACTCTATTGATACCTATTTCTGAAGACTTACCGAGCCGATTTTCGTGCAGTTTATTTTAAATTAAAGAAAATATTGTCATTATTATTAAAAAATATGAAAGCTCATTTTTATTTACTCTTTATTTTTACAAGGGCGCTTTTTGGGGCTTTTTTTTAAGGTTACAACCCTATTGATACCTATTTCTGGAGACTCTTTTTGTCCTAGAATTTGTTTTACTGACCCATCTGAAACAACCGACCTCAAGAGACTTTTTTAAGTAGTTATTTGTTAGATTTTGATAATTGCCAGACTGTTTATTTGTACTGAACAAAAATATCACATTATGATCATAGGAAATATCAAATTCAAGGCAGTAAAATATTATTGTTTTACACCTGGTGACATCAATGAATGCATACTACTTTAAAGTTTAAAAAAATAGTTTAATTAATCACAATCAATCCATAATTAGTTACCTCTATATCATTATTACATAATTGTAACTTAAAAAGACGAAAGCACGCGATAATCCCAACTATTTTACATTAAATATTTATGTTTGAATTAGTCTACCTAAATACATTCTTTAAATGAATCCTTATAAATACCCCGAAAGATTTTTACAAAATATTAAACTTTAGTTTACACATTATGCTCTACTTTTGACATTCCTTATAGTCCGAGAACCCGTGAAAAATTCTATGATTCGATCAATCTACAAACTATACAAAATTGTAGTTTTATTTGTGTCGATAAACAGAAAGTGAAGTTTAGTCCGGCACGAGGCGGTGGTTATTTAGAAGGAAGATTAAAGTAAAAGATGACTAACTACTACACCTTTAGGATGGCACAAACCAGTTCAATAAAAGCATAAACATTGGTAAAACTATCAAGTGATAAAGGGTTTTACTTTGATCAATTCATATATGTTTTATAAGAGCTCTTGGACTACTGTATTTTCATATCCTAAACCAGTTTTACACAGCTTTGTCTTGAGTCAAAGTTGTTCTTTCGATTTTACTACCTACCGCATGTGAGTTTCAAACTAACATATCTATCTATACGAGTTACTAACACAACAACAAATTCAGGGTGTACAGAAAAAT
>JAGFPH010001647.1:162542-175020 GCA_018207615.1 Philaenus spumarius
CTTAATGTTATACTGTATTTTTAATGTTTGTACTATTTTAATACTACGTTTAACAAACGTCACTCAGTCGTTGTAAACATTGCTTTAGCCATTCTAGTGAAATTACCTTTTGAAATTCCCTAACTAAATTCTTTTTCCCTGACCAATCTTAGATAAAGCACAAACAAAACCATTCTAATTTTATTTTAGTAAATCTGTGAAATTATAATTGTGATCAAATCAATTTTTAGGGAATTAATTATATATTTAATTAAACACGGTAATATTATAACAGTTCAATATTTAATACTATTTCTATGTTACTGTACCAACAACCAGCAGTTGCAAATTACACAATTATGACTATAAAAATATTAAATTAAACAATGAACTACTTAAATTATATTTTGTTATATTATAACAAACAAAATAACTAACTGGTTTTTGTAATACAACTTCCGGTTACAGATTTGCATTATAAACATTTAATGTGATACGAAGATACCCAAATTTGAAAACATTTCATAATAAAACTAACATTTTTAGAAACAACACGTTAGAGAAAGGTTTCAAGGTCCAACACGGCAAGTGAGTTGGAACAAGCTGCCACAGCCATTCCCATAACTTGCCGATATTGTTTTTCCTCTGATACGTATTTTTTTTTATCGTCTAATTTGGAAGTTCATCTTATCTTTAATTTTTATTTTCTCAATTAAAATTTGTATTAATCTATGATTTTAAATATGTATTTTTAATTATTTCCCTTAACAATCCTATTTTTCCCTGACCTTAACCAAAATTCCATAAACAGGTCCGTTATAACAGCTGTTTCAGCACTTTCTTATACCATCAATAAATGACGCACACATGGAACATTCATAGAATATCTACAGAAACAAATAAATAGCCTATATCATTATGTCATTATGAAAATCATTTAGATTTTTCTTGCTATTATAGACATAAATCTACACTATGTCTTTACACTTCAAATAAATAGTAGTCAAAAAAAATGTTTATTCAACTGTGTTTCACTAAAATAAAAATCTAAAATTCTCTGTAGTTCTATAAAACAGGAAATACTTTTTTACAGAAATTATAACATACAGAAATTTATTCTGAAGGAAAAACTTAAACTTACATGGATTTACATTTTTTTTATTCGAAAGTCGAGAAATACTTCCAAGAAAAAAATTTAAAAGGAAGTGGAAATAGGTACCCCAAAATTTATAACTAATTGAAGTGACCACTGGTAGCAATCAAGAAATTGCGGATTACTAATTTGTAATTTATTGTTTTAAAAGTAATGTAGGCTACGTAACTCTGGCCCAACGACTCATTTGCCAGGACCCAGCAACCCCCACCACCCTAATCCAATCCTAGTGCCCCTGTCATCCTAATCAATCATTATTTCCTTGAAAATATCAGAGTATACAATAATATGTTTGCATTTGCTTTACCGCGAGTAACGGCAGGAACTAGTTGGGGCAGAGCCTTCTACTAAGATATAGTAATATAATCCTTCCATGACATAATTAGAACAAAGTGAGTTTAATTGCCTCTGTAATAGTAAAGGTAATAAAAGGAAGTGTTTGTCCGTCTGTATGCTATGCTCAGCCAAATCTACAACACGAAAGATCTGACATTTTTAACATTGATGGATGAAAGTAGCCCCAAATGCAACATGAATCCAAACATTTAAAATATAATCTATCACATTTTGTAATTAAAAAATTGTAGTCTAGATATTTATGAATAACTTTCCGCAAAATTCAAAAGTATAAACAGTTTTGTTCTTAATAGTATTATATTTATTAAGAATACGCGCTAATAAACAAAAACAAATTATTGCAATTTTACCAACCAATATATAAAATGTAACTGTCTGTATTCCTAAAAGTATATACTGTACTAGGTAAATATCTAATTTAATAATGTTTGCTTTTAATTAAAAGACATGGATACAAACCCCTTAGGCCGGCCACACACTGCAACAGTCGAGGCGAGGCTAGGCGAGGCATTTTGACTAAAGGCGTCTTGAGCGACAGAGAAAGCATAGGCGCTTACGGAGCACCATACACTGCAAGAGACGAGGCGAGACGAGGCGAGGCGGAAAGGCGCCTTTAGTCAAAAAGCGAAGCAGTCAAAAATTATGTTTCGTCGAAAGTCATTTAGTCAGAGCGTTCCGCGCATGCGCGAAGTCACGTGACTTCCACCACTCTGTACTTTCTGTACTGGACTGTGAAACCGCGCCAAAACTTTGGTGCCATGACTTGCCTCGCCTTCTGCTGTGTGTGTTCGCTTTGCGACAAGGCAAGTCGAGCGACTTGTCTTACGTCGCCTTGCCTCGCATTGACTACTGCAGTGTGTGGTCGGCCTTAGTAATGTGATCCAACTTTGTACATAAAGTAAAAGCATTTTGTACCATAGAGGACAGCTCAATTGTGACTAGCACCACCAAGCTACTCAGCATTTCATTATTAGAATGAAATTCTTCTCAATGCCAAAATAGATAAACTTATCAAAACATACAATAGTAATACTAACCAATCACGCCTTGAACTTTTTGAAAATCATTTTGCGTTATGAGAGCATTTATTTTGTTTCAAGCCAGTTAACAAACAGACCAAATATGTCAGGTTTTCTTTCCAACTCAATTACTCTTTTACTGCCGAATAGAATCTGGCCAAAATATCAGTTTAACCAGCAAAAAAACAATATCTGTAGATGTACGGTAAATAGAAGTATTTTCTTTGTTAAATTCAGATTATTTTTATCAATCTCTTTTAGCAGCATAACAAGGCAGCATAAAGCAGCATAAAAAATAAAAAAATAACAGCATATCAAAAACAGTAGGTGACCTTCTAGTATTGTTTGGAAAAATGTTCTGCCAAACTTGCCTGTAATATCAATCGTACTGAAATGTGTGATAGTTTTTATGAGGTGGACCAAGTATTCACTCAGTATGAAGCCTTCTCTTGTTTTATTATCAGGAATAAGTTACTTACCAAACTGCAGTAGGCAAAAGAATATATTTAATTCAACAACTAATACGAAACACTTTTGAACATATGCAAACACTATTAAGTATAAACTATGTTTGGTAAAAATTACTCATTGATTTCTTCTTGTGTACTAATCTCAAATGAACACATTTATTTTAATGGCATGTAATTAAGAAGGTTATGTAAATGGTTATGTTTATTGCAAACCTGTATTTGAATATGATTATTTGTTAGACATGGTTTCAGTTAATTTAAACGATACACTTGTATGTCACAGTGACTGTAAAGTTATTATTATTGGTGATTGGAATGAAAGGTTAGAAAACTTGAATTCATTTAAAAATTAAATGTTCCAGGGTAGTAAACTTGAATTACTGAAGAATTTCTCTATATCGTCTTATTAATAAAAGATGGGAAAAATTAGTCGATATTGGAAAATTTAAGTTTGATTGTCTGTAACAGAAGCTTTACATGCTTAGAGATAGTCGAGTCATTGTTATTGATACAATATGGATTTCTTTTTCTTGTTTATCAGTTGTAAATGATTTTGAAATAACTGAATTTGACAACATCTCTGATCAGTCTTTATGTCTGTTAAAGCTATATGTAGGAGTGTAGACCAATAACACAAGAGTGTAACAACAAATCTTACTCTATCAGCATGTTACAAATCTGCACATTCTTAAGGCCATAATTAATGTCAAATTTTGGAGTTGGTTTCAGTCAAGCCACAATTCACTAAAGGACTAATTTGCCAACATATTTTTAACTCGTCTATTTGAGACCAGTGCTTTGAAACAAACATCACTAAGACTTTGGTCTAAGTGTTAAATGGCTAAGAAAAATGTTCAAAATTCATGCAGAATATTTTCTAAAAAATCTTTTAACCCCTCTCGAGCTGTACTAGGGGTGACATTTTTGTACCAAATGCTGAGCCACAGGATTGTATCGTGTACTATGTTTATTCTATTACTCATGGGCTCCCATATGATATTTTCTAGAGGGAGGCTACACCGGGATATAGGGCTTATAACACATTCACTGCTAAGGACCCACATGTGAGCTTGACACTGAACACTATGAGAGGCGGCTTCGCGCATATTATTATTATAAATAAAGGTTAAAAAATGAAGTAATTTCTACTCATTTAGACTATAAATATAAAAAATAAAAGGTCTGCACCTAGCATAGGAAACACGAAATTTGCGTAGCAGTGAATGTGTTAAGGAGTACCCTCCCCTCCTTCGGCAAAGGGAGTCCAGGAATATTTTTTAACTTCCTAAGAAAACCTTTAAAATTTGGGAAGCCAATTTGGTTGTTCAGGTGAAATATTAACCCATACAGCATTGACTCTGTACCTTTACACCGTCAATGAATACACAAAGACCTATAACACTCCTAGAGGCCGCTCCAAGTAGTGACCAAGCAGCTCATGCTTGAACTCTTGTAAAAAATAAAATAAGTATATGTAAAATCAAACGGCACATAACATTAAAACACGTATTTTAGTGCTAATCTCTTTAAAGAAAAATACCTGACTATAATTAATAATATACATATTTTCCTTTTCCTGTAAGGTAGGGGGGCCGTGGCCCCTCTGCCCATGCTGTTGTCGTAGATTTGTATAAATATAGTAGATATTGCTTGTACTGCATCAGCTGGTCTTTTAGAAACAAAATATAAAATTGCCAAATGTTTGAAGAAAGTATTCTATATACATTCAAAGAATACTAATTTAATAAAAATACTGTGAAAATGTCACTGATTTGTCTTTAACCATACCGGTACCAGTTTTATAAGGCTTAATCAAAAAGCGTGCAATTTTGACAAAATTAATTGTGCAGCCAATGGGAAGAATATTAAAAATCTTTAATGGCCTTAAGATCAAAAATTAATGTGGTATTTCTACACTATTTCATGCCGGAACTGGGCTCAGAAACAGGAGATGGCAGTGACTTCTGTGAAATGCCAATATCGAGGAGTCTTACAAGGCGATCTCTGAGTCTCCTATAAAATAAATAGGACTCTGAATTAATATTTTTATTATTTTGACAGTATTGTGATCAATAAGTCTTTAGTCTTTAGTTTTCAGCAAAAAATATTATCAGAAATTCAGAACAAATCAAATCAGAAATAGTATAAGCTTTTTAATTGAAATTGTAGTATTTAGTACCGGTATTAACAAACAAAAAATTAAAAATATAACTTTAAGAGTAGATTTTTATGAATAATGTTTATAAATGTGCAATCCAATGTTACATTCTAAGCAATCACAATCTTCATTCTCCTCACTTTCTTCTTCACCATCACTCTCAAATAGGGGAGAGGGGGGCTAGTGTGGACACTTTTTTTCATGTTGTAATAATATTTTCAATATCATCCAAAAAGAAATGTTTTGTCATATGCTAAGAAGAGGTTTTATTTGCCATAATCTCTCTGAATTTAAAAAATGTCTATTGTTTTATTTTGATACTAAAATTTAATTTTTAATAAAATGTTACATTTTGGACTATTAAAAATTGTGGGTGGGGCTAGTGTGGGCGGAATAAAAGATGCATATCTTTTGTGTATAATCAAACAGAAAACTATTTTTATTGAGAAATACAGTGAAATTATTATTATTTATTACAAACTATTGCTATTTGAAAAAAAATTATCATATTACAGTAGATTATATGAAATTTGTAAAAAATAAGTATTTTACTTTGTTGATGGCGCTTATAATCATTTTTGGTTTTCTATAACATACAACCATTGTTAGTTTTTTGAAACTAGTACCTACAGCTAAGAATAAATCAGTTATTATTTCTTTTAACAGTTTAACCTAAGGTATGAAAAAGTAGGAATATAACAATTATTTCTGCTGCTGTCACTTCTGCTTCATAACACCCAACTTGCTATTTTTACTAAAATTAAAATTATAAATGCTTATTTTACTTCATATAATAATTTTAAAAATTACTCCAAATGTAAAAAATTTCAAAGCCTTTATTTTCAGACAGAATTTCAATTACTTCATCAGATTCTTCTGTTTCCGTTTCAGTTTTATTTTGTTGAGTTCTGTTGTTTTGCCTCTTGGATTTAACATCAAACGTTTCCTCATTTGCTCATCAGCTTTCTTCTTTGCTTGTTGGGAGTGCTTCTTCTCTTTTTATTTTAATTTCATTCTTTTCCTTTCATTAATTTCTTCAAGCCATCTTTTCTCTGAAGTATCTGTAAAGATTCACGGTTTGCCTCTTTCTCTTTTACTTGATCCTTCTTTCCTCCGACCAGTTTTTGGAAAAGGTCAAATGCTTTCTGGTGTTACTGATGGTGTAGTAGAACTCTTACCTAAGACTGGAATGGTAACGTGACTTGTACTTCCTATATATTTTTTTGGAGTTACAAATATGGAGTTATTAAAAATGTTACATTGACAGTATGGTTGATTGTCTGTTTCATCATAGAATGTTAGTTTTCCTCCTTGTTTTTATTTTTGCTTGAAACCTGCGTGAAATCATGAACACTAAGTACCTGGTTCTTCTGCTGGATAGTTATCATCAATTAAATCAATAGCTGGTTCTGTCGTTTCGTTGTTTGCTAATGGTCTGTCAGAGACTTAACTTCCCAAAAAATCCTCTTCAGAAAAAACAAGATGGTTTAAAACCCAAATTCCAGGTTTAAAAAAAGAAGATTCAATATTTTGAGGACTGAAAGTTCAAGTATGCAACTTCAACAAGACTCACAGTGTTTTTCACTCTAATTAATTTGTTGTGGAAAGCCAGTGAAAGTGTTAAGTCATTGAAAGCTACCCACAAAGCTTCCTTAAAAGGTTCAAACACAGCAATATCTAAAAGCTTCAATGGGTTTTAATGGCTTCGTGACTACAGTGGGGTGGAGAAATATATTATTCATTATTGTGTATACTATATATTATTCAAATATTATATTATTATATCCTTATACTATATAACATTTCTATAGAAGTAGGGGCTAATTTGAACATGTCCACATTAGCCCCTTTCCACTCTGTCCACATTATAACCCCAAACTAATGTTTTATAAAAAAATTTAAGTTAATATTAATTCCTTTTTGCAAAAGACTGAATTTAAAGCTATATCATTCGAATAAAATAGTGTACTTCCAAAGTTATTAGAGTAAAAATATGAAAATAAATAAATATGACGTATCTTACCTTTTATTTAAATATAAATTTATAGCAGAAACCATCATTCTTGTTCTGTCCACACAAGCGTCACAAATAAATCCTATTCTCTGTATCACAGCAACAGGGTCAGCTTTATCTTGTGCGGGGCCCGGTGCAAACTTTTACTACAGGACTTCTCAATTTGGCACCCATCTTTCACCTTCCTCCCACTCACTATAATTAGGACTATACATCACGTAAACACAGAATAAAATATAAATATCAAGAGAAAACATTATATAATATTAATAATACTTAACTATTAAATAAAATTATAAAATAAATTAGACCATTATTAAATGAAAACAAACTTGCCATTGGGGAATTTTCCAGTTTAATATTTTTCTGTTGCCTACATAATTGATAACTAACGAACTAACAACACTACACTATCACACTAGACTGATTGCTGTTAAAGTAGAAGTTGTGTTTAAAAATTCTCTTTATTTATATTTTATAATTCATCTGGCAAACTTAATATTTTTTGTGCGGGGCCCGGTACGGCCACATCGGTCGCACCTGCCTAGAGCCGGCCCTGCACAGTAACCTAAACAAATAAAAAGCCTTCCTAAACTTTATGGTGCAACATTGAAACCAGGGAAGAAGTGATCAACCTTTCAATAAACATGCATTATTAATTTAGGATAATACTTTATATTTTTAAATTTAGTATTTTGCCAGAACAGAAAACCAAGAGCCTGTAGTTGAAAGCAACAGCTCTGCTGACAAAATAAGTTACTAGGTGAATTTAATATTTTCAAAGTGGAATGTACCGTAATTATAATACTTCTAGTGATACAGCAGAGTGTTATTAAAATACCAACAGTGTCTTCCTAAAGGACAAGTATGAGCACATATTTACAGGAACATAAAGCTTTTTACAAAGCATTTTTAGTGGAATTTTCTCTCTAGTATTGTTTACCATTCCATTTTAAACTTCTTAAAATATGTAAATGATCCAAACTGTATAAACTGATTGTTAAATCCCAAATGTCACACCATAGAGCTACCAGCAGAGCATTTTGATTTTAAATTAAAAATGTAACTGAATTCAATATTTTTTTTAAATTTACACTTGCTTTGAAAAAGCCCGGTAGGCCTATTACTATTGGTTTGAATCTATAAGTCTTAAAATATTATCGCTTTCTTGCAGTACTAAATTTGCTAATACTAAATTATAGCTTAAATTATTAAATTTTAGCAAATGTTTTACGAATGCGTTATAATATTATATTTCAGTAAAAAGTTTGTATCCAAGTATTATCTCTGGTAAATACCAAAAAAAATAAAATAGTGTTTCAGTGACAACGAAAATACTTTATTTAATTTTTATCTATGAGACTATCATACACACACAGTTCCCTATGCCTCTTAAATATCTTCTAATAGTAACCGGCTTTCGGCATTGCTTCAACTTTAATCTTTGTTTACCAGTTTACCTCGCTTGATTCACAGTACAGTATTTTGTTAGGCTAAGTGCATTTTAATTGTAACTTTCGATCTACGAAAGATTAAATTTTGCTCCAAACTAAAGAAACAAACTTTGTTCCTCATATATTAATGTAAGTAATTTGGATGATCCCAAATTTATAAGGTTAAAATATTAAGATTTAAGTCCAAGCACTAGGCTTCGTTTATTGACCCTAGTGGCTGCCATCTCGGATCATTTTTTATGTTACTCATAGAGATTAGAAACAACTTATTTCTAGTTATGTGTGTAAAAACAGACTCAGTAAGTTATAAAAAAGTCTAATTAAAATATAATCAACTTACCTTAGAAAATAATCCATTTGACAACACATAACCTAGCTTAAATAAATGTAGGCCTACTTATGTCTTTAGCTTTGCAGTTGATACGATTGTTATAATAGTCCAAGTGAAGCTTACGAATAAGTTAATTTTTTTATTACAGTTATCTTAATAAGTTTATTAAAAACGCTAAACTATGGAATACAGCTAGCTAGCTCATTTCTGTCAGATAGACTGCAACCTAAAAAACACCAAAACTAACAGTCTCCAGTCAGAGTAGGCCTATGTTTCACCAGTTTGTAAGCATATATAAGTTGGTAGCACTTCTTCCTTGTCTACAAAAAGGTTTACAGCTATTTCAACAAGTAGTGGTAAGCTTATTCTAAAGTTTGCCATAAAAAATGTAGGCCTAATTCAAGATAGGCTAGGCCTATCTTTATAATTTTTCTGAAATGTGTTGTAGCCCTAGGCTATATAGGTCTACATTTTGATTGCACCTAAACACAAACTTAAAGGTACTAGTCAGTATGTATTCAGTTCAAAAAAATCCTATTCTGCTACAGATTACACAATTTAGGTTACCTTAGATTGTGTATTTGACTGACCTATAACAATTTAAATAATTTTTTTTTACATAGGCTACATTTTAATAATTATTTTTATTACTTCCAAGATAACCTCAGCTATCACAAACTTTATTTTTCATCCTAACATCTAACTACAGCTCCAAGGTTAGATGTTTCAGATATAAATTTGCGAAAGTATACAACCACACTCCAAATTAATATTTCTGTTATACAAAACAACTTAATGGTAGTTGTATACTATTTTCCCTCACTTTCTAACTGATGTCATACAAAGAGATCTGAACTATTTTCGATTGTTGTTCAGACAGACTACTTTAGACCTGATGAAGCGATTAGTCTTTAGTCAACAGCGCTCAACAGTAGTTGATGTGCTACAAGCCATTGCCGACAACTCACTAACGAAACGCCAAATGCTCACTGGTTCAAATACTGATAAGACACTCAGCGATAAAATAATGTGGCAATCTTTCTATAATCGCTTCATAAAGTGGGAGGAAATAGTATACAATTAGCCTACCCAACTTAATTGATGTTAGCAACTTACATAATATGTGGAAACATACTGTGACTCTAGTCTCTAGACTGTAAGTTAAAATTTCAGGCTTTTTTTTTATTGCTTTTGTTTTCAAATTCAAGTTAGCAACCTAACCTTCAAATCAGCTGGAGTGTGGATGTATACCTTCGCCCAGAAATGCAGACAATTTTATTGCAATTCAAACATATTTTGACTAATAGTTAGATTATTTCATTGTTTATGATATTTATCAGAATTCTGTTTTAATAAATTGAAAAAGTGTATATATATGCTTTTTAAAGGGTTTAAAAGTAGGTGTAGTTAGCCCTAACTTATAGTGTGCCAATTTGTAATGGATTTAAAGGCTTTTGTCAGGATTCCAAAATTACCCAACGTGTAATCCATTACCTTAGATATCTGACAAGAGTTTTTATGACTGTTATTTCAAGATTGAGGTTGTATGCTAACCTAACCACCAGTCACACTAGCCTATGTCTTACATTCAAATGTAACAAAGCACTCACCTCTATTAAGGGTCTGCTCCAGTAAACAAGAAATCAACATTAAACGCTAGAGCACCTCTCACTATATCCCTATCTAAACAGTGCAATTTCTTGCGCTGACATTGCCTCGAATTTCAAACCATTTTATAAGTCTATCTTTTGTAATTGAGTGTTGAAAAAAAACTTAATATTCTTTATAAAATTTCGGATCCGGCTTGCAAATTATTTTTCATTATTATTTTTTTTATTGTGTTAGGAAAAAAATTCAAACTTTGTACTCACAAAATGTCAATTACATAACAAATTTTTTTAAATGTAAATTGCAAGACGGATGCTTATTGTGACTGTGCTTAAAATGAGACCTTGCAAACAATTTTATGATAAAAAGTAAACGAAATAAATGGTTTGAAATTATTTAACATTGCTCTGATGGGATAAAAATCCAAGATGGCCACCACTACAGCAGATCCTTAAGCTTATGAAAGAGTATTCACACAAGAAGTAGGCCTATCATTGTCTTAAGGATTCTCAAAATTTCCAATAGCTGCTATATTCTTTAAAAATATGTTATTTACGTACCTCTTAGTAAGATGTTAATTTGTAATTTAGCTTACTAATACAACTGCATAAACCTTAAGTAGGCCTACCAGTTTTTCAAAACTTTATTATGTTACATGTCATATTGCAGTTAAATCAAATTTTAAAAAAACTAAGCACAATGGCACGTGGAGGAAGAGGTGGTCGAGGTGGAATATTAGGTCGAGGAGGTTTAAGAGTTCCATTTAAACCAAAAACTTATGTTCCTCGTCACCCATTTGACATGGCTTTGTGTGAACCAGTCTTCCCTCGTGTAAAACCTCAACCAAACGAAGATGCATTTACTCAGGTAATTCAGTGTTAATATTGTATTTTAAATTTAGTATTAAAATAAATGATATTATAATCAGGCCTATAATGTAAAAATTTAATTTGAAAGTAGGGCCGATACAAACTAATGAACATATTTATGAATCCCTGCATTGAGCACTAGTCTAGTCTTATCTATTTCAGTGTTTACTCTAGGGATTTTGATAAACTGTGTGCGCTTATTGCAAATTTATTGTAAATCTTTGTTCCATGAGTATAGAGTTACTTTATCGAGTCACTGTGCCTTTTTTATTTATGTTCGTAGTCCTTGACGTCAATTGTTAAACATTTCAAGTAAACGAAGTCATTCTTCATGTACTTTAAAAGAAACACTTGAATTTAACTTGAAAACTCTATCTAGGTAACTATTTTGTATAACAATAAATGTAGGTACGTTTTTTCACAAACGTCTTTTTCGTTTCTCCTGTTTTTTAAGTTTAAAAAATCAGTATTTTTTTCTAAACTCTGTTCGGAATAGGCGGATTTTCGGATTAGCGGGGTTGTACTGTATATACAAAATAATTAGCTACGGTAATGGTAATCATAATTGTTTAATAGTTGTAATAAGATATTTACATAGATTCTAGTCTTAGAACCATAGCCTGAAAGTATAGGTTAAAAGATTATTATATAGCAATTGAATTGTTGTACTGTACATAGGTCTACCTAGAAGCTCCATATTAATTTGCTCAATGAATTATCGAAATTAGCAACAAGTGTGCACTAAAATATACCCAATTATACCTTTCCGGTTAATTTAAAGTGCAACTAGTCAGAATCCTTTCTACTTGCTTTGGGTACATAAATCTACCCAAGATTTAAATTTGGTTAAAAACTTAGCCTATATTATTCATAAATAATAAAATAACACATCAAAGGGCTTTTGTTGTGTTGAACCTGCTGAACTTAGGTCAGAGAACAACACTTTGTATATTAACAGGATGATCTTACTTTGACGTGGTTTATGATCTCAGATAAGTATTAATTAACCTAAAATGTATTAACTAACTAGTTTTTTTTAACTTGTTTTCTAAATTTATGTTATACG
>JAGFPH010001647.1:175420-192971 GCA_018207615.1 Philaenus spumarius
TAACTAACTAGTTTTTTTTAACTTGTTTTCTAAATTTATGTTATACGCTATTTAAGTTTGTATTACATTAGGAAGATTTTAAGAAATTAGTATTAAATTGGGTTTATGCATAGGTGTATATTAATGTGGTAAATAGGCCTATCAGAGGATCTGATTTGTTATTCAGATGATGTTTAAGTGGTAATAAGCAAATACAACTTTTTTTCAGGATAAGGTTTATATGAAGTGATGACGTTTATATTTTTCCCTCCTTAAGAAATTTCAAATATCTTTCTCTTACAATAGACTATTATACTTGGAAAACACACATACATATTTGTAAACAAACATTCAAACAAAATTAAACCAATAGAACAACTACTATTGCATTATAATTTCTTAAAATTGGTATATGGTTTAATAAAATGGGTGTGCATGGATAATGAAGACAAATTCTGTGTATTAATATTTATCTAATTTATGTTTATAACAGGCATTATTAAAACGTAACACAGATTTGACGCCCACACCCCAGGAACAAGCAGCAGTACTTAATCTAGTCACTAAAATACAGAATGCTTTTGACAATCTGATAGTTGCACCTGGCAACTTCGACTCATGTGTAAGTTGTATTTTTGTATTATGTATATTACTTAAATTACATGGATTTCACCCACCTTACGTTAAAAACCGATAATCCTATTGTATTCCTAAGATGTTAAAACAGAATGTGTTGTAGTAAACTTATTAGTATTCTTCTAAGCAGAGTTCACGTAACACACAAAGACAAATCACAACGTTACTAAATAAATTACAATTTAAGGACATCTAAGGAAGAAAAAAAAACTTAGGGATAAGGCCGGCCTCACACAGAATCAGACATGGTCAGTCACGTTTAGTCAAATTTAACATCTAGATTTAAAGTACAAATCAAAAATTCCTTAGATCACATTAGTAATGACAAAATATACTAAACTCAAAGTTACAAGGAGCCTTTTCACTGGTGAAATGGCTTTTCTCCAATTCGTGTTTTGTTTTTTAGTCTTATCCTGGATTTTTCCAAGATGTATTCGAACGTTTTGACAGTAGTTTTGGAATTTCTTGGGATGGCACTTCAACTCCTTAATAAAGTCTACCAGGTTCCTCGTCTCGTTTAAAGTTCCACATCATAACTATCGCTTCCTCCTCTTCAAAGTTAGGTTAAAAACTTTCAACAAGCACTAAATGCACACAATACAACAATCTGGTGGACAGAAGCACTGAAAGTGGAGGGAGGCCAGAGGGCAATGGCCTCTGCGGAGAGCCATGATGCCCAGCAATTAAAACTCCCATACACAGGATCAGTCGAACAGACAGAAACGACTGAAGGCGTCTTTGACTATGACTGACCGTGTCTGATTCTGTGTGTGGCCGGCCGGCAATAATGTACAAAAAAGTTATCACAAGTTGTACTAAAATATAGTGTTTGCTAAATCTATAAATGTGTTGTTTGCATTATCTTGTTATTTTCAACAATACAATGAAAGCACGTGTCTAATTACAGCAAGTTGACGAGTCAAGACAGGTCGGTTCTTTCAAGAAAGGCACCATGATTGTAGGACACAATGTTGCAGATATCGTGGTTATTCTAAAAACATTGCCTACCAAAGAATGTATTGGTGCATTGGGCAACCGTATTCTTGATGATCTGAAAAACCCAGGTATTTATGTTTCATTTTATATTTTTTTTATTTTTATTTAAAGAATATTGCTTGTCAAAGTCATTAGAGTCTGGTTTAAATATACTGTTAGAATGGAAAAAACTCAACAACTATACATTTGGGAGTAAAAGTTAAAGCTTTGCTAAATTAGAGCAAAATGTAAGAATTCCTATGAAAGTAATGTTTGACAAATATAATTATATCTAACCTTGTAATTTTACTTTATAAACATTTATGTTTTTTTTTTCTAACCCTTGAATGGGTTGTTTTTATTTTATGGAAATTGAGATATTTTTGCATGGATATTTATAGTCCTAGTCAATAAAGGAACATTTCCGTAACAATTTCAAAGTTCCAATTGAATTACAAACTTACAATTATATTGCATTCAGATTTTGAGGTTATGTTTCATGCAATGTGATTCTATACGTCAGTTGTTGTTTATTGATTTTAGTAGTTGAATCATTCTTAATTCTTCTTTACTTTAATAACCTTAATTCAGGGCCGCTTATCCTCTTAGGCACACTTAATTCAACATTTATTTCTGGTTCAATGTTCAAACATTTTTCAAAGAACTTATGACAAAGGAGGACAAAAAATTAAAATTACAGAAAACGCACCACAGTCTGTCAATCAACGCCCAGCGAGGCATGTACCTGTGCGTTGTGTTTGTATATGAGTGGAGCGAAAGGTTGGCAAGACTGTGTGGACTGTGGAGTGCGTCTGACTGATTATGAGTCACCGCCCATCGGTACTGTTTGCGGACGTTGAGCGAAAAAATACACTATTACGGACCTCCGATAGCATGAAGTGGCTCTGGGGGGGGGGGGGGGGGGGGGGGGCATCAGTTTGAAATGCCTAGGGTGCTGGGGAGGTTAAAAACGGCCCTGCCTTAATTTCTAGTTTAAAGTCACCAGTTCTTTTAGTTTGTATATTTAGTTGGTTTTCAATTAAATTTGTGAATTTATTTTAGAGATACCGTAGGGTTAAGTGTAAACAATTCTGATAATGATGACTTACATTTGGATGAATAAAGTGATAATGAGTTGCTATTTCTATCTAACAGTGAAATTGTTAGTTCTCAAAATGATGATGAATGCATTAGTTGCAATATAAGTCTTGATAACACCTTTGATCTAGACCTAGGATCAGACAGTGATAGGTTAGATAGAAAAATGGCTAGAACAAATTTTGATTAGTGTTATTTTTAAATATTATTATTATTATTTGACAAGAATTGTTTATGATTTAAGGAAATATAAAGACTAGGCTACTATTAGTGTGTCTTATAATAAACTTCAATTTAATCAATTACTATTCAGGATGACTATTTTATATTTTAAGTGTGCCACCATTGGTATATCAGAAGTGACAAGATTTACAGGAAACTTTAAATGGGAGACATCACCTACTTTTTAGTGGCCATTAAAAATATGAATTTTGAAAATATGCCGCCATTTTCCAACATGGCGGCCAACTTTCAAATTTCTTATGGAAATCCCTATTTTTTATGACGGATTCAGGTTTTACATGCAATTTTAAGACTTTTTTATTCTTGGTGTTTTTTTGATAAACTTAACCGTTTGGCCACTAGGAGTGTTGAAAGTTTCAGAACTCTTATTTCAACAATTTATTAAAGATTCTTATTTTCCATTTAAGGGTTACCATAAGAAATTCGAAAGTTGGCCGCCATATTGGAAAATTGTGGCATATTTTCAAAATTTCAAATTCATATTTTTAATGGCCACTAAAAAGGAGGTGAAGTCCCTCGTTTAATGTTTCCTGTAAATCTTATTGCTTCTGATATACCAATGGTGGCACAATAGTCACACTGTATATTAATTTATACCCAGAATTTATGACTTTTATTGGTAAAATATATATTTTTTAAAGTCACAGATTAAACATCGTAGAAAAGGAATACTTTCAAATTTACAGGGGGTTTCATACTAGTATAAGAATGTCTTGAATTAAATATAACAACAAAAAATATGATAAAGTTCATTCTTTTTATAAAATATACACAGTAAGACCTCGATAATCCGGCACTCTATAATCCGGCAGACTCGATAGTTCGGCATCAATCATCTTGAAAATTTGCTTTTATTAAAAATAGCAGTTTTTGTAATTATTTAGTGATTTAAGCCCGGTCTACACTGTCTGTTGGCTCCGCATTCATTAAAAACAGTGTGTAAAAATCTACTGCTCAATAAACTTGTCCAAAACAAACATTTCAATTAAAATTTCTCCTAAAAATCGAACCGATTCAAAACAATGTGCTCTCTTCGTCCTTTAAAAACGTTAAAGGAACCGTCTAACACTTTCGTTGCTGACAGTATTTTGTTGAACGTATTCTTAATGAAGATTATTTTAACAAATTGAAGTCTTTGGAAAAAGATACATTGAATTTCTTGTAAATAGTTCTTCGATTTAAAACCGCTTTCAGGGTATCTACTAATTCCCAGAAATAAAAATCAGTGACTTTTACGGTAAAAATTTAAAAAAATGGAGTTTCTATATACAAAGACTTTATTCTGTAAAACTTAAAATCACTTATGACTTATGTCTACTTCTCTTAGTAATACACGAAATGCATGATGTTTTAATCTCGATCAAACATCTCGAGCATCAAACAATCGCACATCACTACGACGCAACTTGTCTGCTTCGCTGTTCCCTACTACGCCCATACTCCCCCTTAACGAACGCTGTTCCTGTTTATACTCATGTATCGGCAAAAAAGACATTGAAACAACATAAAACATAAATACTCCGCTTCATATATGCTCAAAATTATTTTAAAGGCTCGATATGTCTTATAAAAAACTTGTCAGGTTATTATAGGAAAAATATTTCATCATCTTGAAGCCTGGGGCTATGATCGCAATTATAACATCAGGGTCATTCCATGTCAAATCAACACAGTTTTAATACATTTCGAACCTGACAATCTCAGAAATCAATAAAATTTGGCAGGGAGGTTGCCTTTATATAGATTAAGAAAAATACCAAATTTTATTAATTTAACTTTATTGGTTAGTGAGTTATAACTACATGAAATTCCCAAAAACGAGCCAAAAACGCGTGTACTCGAAAACTTAAAACGTAAATTGTGCCTCTCCTACTGAAGATACAGAGCTGGTAAAAGTGTCATTTTAAAGCATTTTACGTGGCCTTTAATATGACATACAACACAATATAGTCTCAGAGGAATATGGTTTTTGCAAAATCAACTGAAATTTTTGATTTTGAATTTTTCAAAATGCGCCGGTTTTAAAAATTTGGAAAAAAAATAGAATTAACCTTTATATACTTATAAACATATATTGTAAATTTAAACTTGGGATCACAATGGGTTCTAATATAAAACTTTGTTCGTAAATAAGCTTGCATAGGTTTCTCGGGAAAAACTATACTTAAAATCCATAAAACTATATAACATTTACTCATACTTATTTTTAAGAAACTCACTTTAAATCTATATTTACAAAAACTTGTATGTAGGACTTTCATAACACTACAAATCATTTATGTAGTCATTATAATAAAATATGCTTTAGCTATTTTACTTGTCTCTTGTTCATTGAGTTTATAAACTCTTCCCGCTGGGGTCACTGGATTTACTTTACATAAGACTTGACTTGCAGGAAGCCACAACACATCTTGTCTTGAAGGATAAGAGAAAGAAGCTGATGGACCAGCTGGGTGTAAGAAAGAAATCTTGACCTCATCAGCTACTTCTTCTTTCGTCAAAACATATGCCAACCACCACTCATTCTCATATATTAGGCCTATGGTTACATAACCACTGATTTCCTTGATTCGAAGTTGGTCTTGTAATGCAGTTACTTTTTCAGTTGATGATCATTTTAAAATGAACCTTCAATGATACCTCAGCCATCAGATGATGGCTCTTTGACATTAGTGGAAAATTTTTTTCAACGCAGAATTGATTTTTTAAATTTTAGTTGAAGAATAATTTTTAGAACCCAACTTTTGTTTATCCATAGGTTACTCTTTACTCACCTAACTCATGGAGAGAAGCATTTAATGTATTCACTACTGCTAATAACTCATGGAGAGAAGCATTTAATGTATTCACTACTGCTAATGGCGATGGAAAGTTATGGCGATCTGTATCAAAGTTACCAACTGCATTTAACGTACATACGTCTTCTGATGGAGTTGAAAAACCTGGGTCACGTGGCCAACCGCACCAATTTCACTTTCTCCTTGATAATTTTTTGAAGATGAGAGTGTTTTTCTGCATGAATCACTAATTTTAGCCTCTCTTGGTAAATTTGCAAAAAAATTTAACATCCAATCTACCACGTTCCTCAATTTTCTTTTGTCTCTTACTCGGTGATCACTTTTGTTAAGCCTGCTGTGTGTTTTCAGACTTCTATTGAGAATAATAATAACCTTTTCAAGTTCAAACAAGTTATGTTGAGATTGATAACTGTCAGGCAGATTTCAAAATAAGTTTTATATTAGAACCCATTGTGATCCCAAGTTTAAATTTACAATATATGTTTATAAGTAGGGGCCTATATAAAGGTTAATTCTAATTTTTTTTCAAATTTTTAAAACCGGCGCATTTTGAAAAATTCAAAATTCAAAATTTCAGTTTGATTTTGCAAAAATCATTTTCCTCTAGACTATATTGTGTCATATGTCATATTAAAGGCCATGAAAAATACTTTAAAATTGCATTTTTCCAGCTCTGTATCTTCAGTAGGAGAGGCACAATTTACGTTTTAAGTTTTCGAGTACACGCGTTTTTGGGAATTTCATGAAGTCATAACTCACTAACCAATAGAGGTAATTTAATAAAATTTGATATTTTTCTTATTCTACATAAAGGCAACCTCCCTGCAAAATTTCATTGAAATTGGAAAAGGTCATGGCAAATCACTGTGTTGAATTGACATGGAATGACCCATCAGCGTATCACTCGCACGATAGTATAAGGAACCTTTTTTTTATATTTGTTACAATCCAGCGCTCAGAGAGCTTATATTATAAATATTTTATGTACAAATTGATTTTGTTTTAGGCTTTTAAAATTTATTATTTAGCGGCAATCTCTCTACGCAGTTAATGTTACGTAGTTTCAACGTATAATTTACGTGTTCATATACAGTACATGTGCGTTTATTTATAGTTTATTCCCTGTCTATCCATTTTAAAGGAAGACCTCGATAATCCGGCATCACCGGATCCCCGAGCGTGCCGGATTATCGAGGTCTTACTGTATATATATATATATCATCGTGAAGGTTCAGCAGAGTCTTAAATAAACTAATGGTTTCATTTCACTATATTTTATGGATAAAAAATTATAATTTATTATAAAAAATTATTTTAAATTATAAATTATTTGCAAATAAATACATTTAGTGAAGTAGAAACCATTCTAAAGTCCAAATAAAACTGGAAAGGGATTCTAAAAAAGTGAAGAGGGTGTGAGGGGTTCGTGTAGCCTTCTGAACGAATGGCAGGCGAGCTTTGTTGGCAGTAGTGGTCCCATGTTGTCAATTCTTTGGAAGTGAACAATCTGTCAGTCAGTGTTGATTTTCAAGATTTCAAGAAAGCAGAGCTTTTTCAACTGATTTAACTTCGTAAACCATATCCCACCCCTTTATATAGTCGATGAAATTGATAAAGCCAAAGTACCACCCTTACCACTGCCATTTTAAACAATAGAACTGATCTGGGCACAAATAAAAGGATATGTTGCTGAACACAATAAGAAATTCACAATTTCAGAAATAACAAAACTTACAAAAGAAGCAATAGAAAAAGTGTCACAAAATGATTGGGGGAAAGCTGTCGAACACACACGGAAAGAGATTCAAGGAGCCTGGGGAAATGAAGGCATCATGGAAGAAGCTGTGGAGAGCCTGATCATCAATCTTGGAAATGAAGACTCAGATGACGAGGACTGAATAAATTAAATATTAAACATATAATATTTTTTCAATCATATATGTTTTAAATTAAACATTGCAGTGCCTGTGAAAGTGAGGGGCGCAGGAGACCAGTTATTCTACATATTTATATTCTGGCAACTCCGTTCCCCGCCACACCACTACCTCAGTCCCTTCCGGTTTATTCAAACTATATAATGTTCCTTGTTTTCTCATATAAAAATTATTGCTTAGGAGAAAAAATGAAAGCCATAAAAAATATATTAAGACCTTGATATTGAATTGTTTGTTGATGATTGATTGATTGTTATTTATATTTATGATTGTTGATGCTTTAAAAAAATGGGTCGCTGACATTAACTTTTCCAGTAGTTCTTGTTAAAGTTCCAGATTTTCCTGCTCGGTATTTTTAGTGTTTGTGATTCATTTATTTAGAATGTATATTAATCAGCAGGTCTTTTGTTCAAATTCACAAAAATGTCTAAAGAATACATGAAATTTAAATTTTATGTTGAAAAGATGTATCGAAGATATTGGCTATAAATTAAGTTGCAAATGACTTACTATGTCTAGTCACTTGGTTTGTAACTTTGTGCTACACATTGCAGAATTTGTGTTCCATCATAAGCATGCGTACATAAAATCGTGGGATTATAAAACTAATTTCATACCTTTATATGCATAGAGAAGGCCAAATATATGTACGTCACTGAACAATTTGATATATATAAATCTTTTAAAAGGAATATGAGGTGATTCAAGATGCTTGTCCGGTCTGCTCCCAGTCGACAGTTGGGACCTCCAACACAGTCGAAGATTTGAACCTAGTTACTGGCGTTGGGTATGCTTCCATGATACTCTTTTAACCGTCTTGATTAGTATAACTGTGAAAACGTCAAGCCACAAATAGAATTAAAATAATTAATACTATTTGTTGAACAATTAACTTAACTTGTAAGCTAATTCCTTATATACCATGATGAGCTTCAAGATAATGACAGAAGTTGATTCACGTATGTCAGAGTGTGCTCACGGCACATGTGTTGTTGCAACAATTTCTTGTGTTTGAATATAGATTGGAAATGAAGATGTGTAAAGTCATATGAAATGGACTAATTTTGTTAATGTATAAAATTCAAGTGAAATCTGTAATTGATGTTGAGTTTATTTCTTAATTTTGGAGTAAGAAGTACAAATATACAATTATTACTAGGCTTGCTTAGACCTAAAAGAATGTCTAAAGAGGAAGTGAGGTTAACTACAGTTAAGTTTTTTAATAATCATTTATTTTAGCTTTAGCACTGTGTACCAATGATCGAGGTTTTGAAATCAGCAATGCCGAAGCTACTGTAAGGGTGTTAATCACAACTGTTCATCAAAATCTGCGGAAATTAGATCCTGAGATTCATTTAGATTACAAAATTCTCCAAAGTCATTTGGCTGCAATAAGGCATAGGTGAGTAGTTATCTTTGGTTTTATTTACTTGATGATTGTTTTACAACCTTTGATTATTTGAAGGCTGACTCAGTAAGTCCTTAACATTCACATGGGTTAGTTCTCGGAAACCTCAGTGAATGTTGATGCTATTTTTTTTTTTTGTGAAAAGAAGGTGTTAGATTTCATGAAATTTCAGTTAAGTGAAAAGAAAAGAATTTAAACATAGGAAAATAACATGAATTTATTAAGCATTAAAATCTATATAAATACATAGTTGTAAATTATATGCTTATTCTACAAAGTTTATGTGCCAGTTGATGGCTGAAAATATTATTCAGGGGTTTTTCGGCAAAACAGATATTTATTGTATGAATTTTCACGTAAGGAAGAATCACAGACTTGAGTTCTCAAGTCATCTCACTAGTGAAGGGTTCCACAACAGTCGATCCTCGATATAATGGACTAATTCAGGGATAAAGATGTCTGTTGTAATGAAAGTCTGTTATATCAAAATTTGTATTTCAAATATGACATAGCCTACATAGGCAACAAGTATCTTAAGGGCAAACAAAAATGATGAAAGCTATTTATAAAACTACGATAAGAATTAAAGCTAAAACATGTTAATGCACTGCTCAGTTGAAACTCAGGGTTAAATAAATTACCGAAATATGCTTGTGTGTACTAATCACGGAATAAATCAATTATTTACTTTCATTCGATCTTGTGTTTTCTTTTTTTAATTTCATTATTTTGGTAATTCATAACAGATTATCGAATGGATAATCATGCTAGCAACCTTGGAAAAAGTAATATGGTGCATGTTTTTTTTCTAAAACAACCCTGTCTTTTCATCTTAAATAACTAGAAAATATTTTGCCGTTTCAGTAATGTTAGCAAATTCTTACGGAAACTTTTGATCATGCACATTTGGTTGCGCCATTTTGCAATGTACCATACATAGAAGCTCAATCATGATAAACCTGTTCTAATTCTATATCTGGTTTTTGGTTTACATCTTCTATCTAAAGACTTTAGCATTTTCTTCTAATAGCATGTTCAGTTCTTTCATTTCGAATTTTCACTCATATCTGAGCACTTGCTGAAACACTGTCTCATATAGCCATCTCATTGGTTTTTAGGCACCTAACCGTAAATTCATTAATAATTCTTCATACCGCAAACTGTGGATACACTTTTTCTCTCTTTTGCAGTTTATCTCAATTTTTTTAAGGTTCAAAACCATTTTTATTCTTTTTGTTGGAGGCGATTGTTTTATTTATACAAGATTTGAAATTATGATTTTCTATATCATGTTAACCAGACCCTATCCCTGAATGGCCCGTGTTAAGCAAGGAAAGAGATTGTCTAGACTATTCCAGAACTATTGTCTTTGAGACTTGGTTAAAAAGAACTGGTTAAGATCTTCATTCCCTAAAGTTGCAACGGAACAGAAAACAAATTTTAAAAGTCAAAGAGTTTCAGAGGTACACATTTGGTTGTGCCATTTTACAATGTACCATACGTAGAAGCTCAATCATAAATTTTGAAAACACACAGTTGTACCAACATATAGATGACAAACCTCTAACTTGAGCCGATGCTACCTTGAGCCAGTGTAAACACAATTTTTCACACTAAAACTTAACTGTGACGTTTTATTTTTGTTTCACGTATTTTGTTCAACACTTTCATATGAGGTTACTTGAGTTTACCTTAGAAAATCTTTGCGTATAATAATTACAAATTTGTTTAGTAGATATTTCCTTTCACAGTTCATTGTTCTAAATAAGAGAAAACATCTTTTTACAAGGTTAACCTGTTCAAAACGTTTCAGTGCTAGAACTTTATCCTGGCAGACATTATTTGGAAAAACTAGATTATATCATTCTCAAGATGCAGTACACATATCCCGCTATTCTAATTACAAAAGTAAATAGCGAACTCGCCAAAATCACGAGATACATATCTTTAATTATATTGCATTTTTATTTTTCATTCTTTATCTATTTTTCTTATTTTATGAAATCACGTGTTACAAAATCATTTTCAGAAAGGATTTTATTTTTGTTTACAGATGGCTGACAATATCACTGTTATTTTGTACTTTGTGTATAAAAACACTTAAATAATACAAATTTGCAAATATTTAAGTTGATTTGTACTTCAATACAGTTTGCAAATAATTATAATTCGGGAATGTTAAAGGATTACTGAATTTATTTTTTAAACATGTAACTTCAAAAAATGTTTATATAATTTCAATTATAATATATGTTGTGTAGATTACAGTGGTTTTTTTATTTATAGTCGATGGTTTGAAGAAAATTGTCATCATTCCTCAGTGAAAGTATTGATCCGTTTATTAAGAGATCTAAGAAACAGATTTGATGGGTTGGAACCTCTCACACCTTGGATGATTGATTTATTGGTATGTTTCTGGTTTTTAATTTCCTTTTATTTGAATACATTTTATACTTTAATAATAATTACAACATTATTAATTTTACTGCTGATTTCACAGGCTCATAGTTCTATCATGAACAACCCCAGCAGGCAAGCGTTGCCCATCAACATGGCATTTAAACGAGTTCTACAGCTTTTGGCTTCAGGGCTTTTCTTACCAGGCTCATCAGGTAAATTGAATTTTTTACATGTTTAAAAATTACAATATTAACTGTTTTATCCAAGATCTGGCAGCTAACTAAGATGTATTACTAACTTGGTATTGTGAATAAATAGGTAAGATAAGATGGCATGGAGTCATTGTAAGGTTACATGAAGGGCATTCAGAAATTAAGTATACTTTGGATTTTTGTTAGAATTTATTTTGACATGAAAAAGCAAACCTAAAACTATTTTCAACATAATTTGTGCCGTCGTTGAGGTACTTGTAGTTTCTGGAAACCAATTTATTTATTCTTTCTTCAACGAACAATGCTGCTGCGTAGGGTTTTTGAAGTTATCGTCGATGTTATAAATTGCTACCAAAATAAAGCTTCAAATGCAGTAAGCTATTGATTGATTATAATCACTCAGAGCGATTTCACGGTGTGCAATCACTTTCTTCCCAGCCAAAATCGGTGACTTCATTTGTGTGGTCCAGCAGTATTCTTTTGATGACCTCCTTTTACTGAATGATGCGAACTTTGTGTATAGTTGTTTACTAAATATTCTTATAAAAATGTGTAGTTGTGTGTATGTAAGAATGACTGTATGTGTGTTTTATATGAGTGTATTGTAATGTGTATGTAATAAATAGGATGTGTATGTATTTGCCTATGTATTCCTGTGATTGTATATATATTTATTTGTTTGTGAGTGCGTATGTATGTTTGCGAGTATATATGAGAAGTTCTATCGATACTAAAACATTGTATATACAGTAAGACCTCGATAATCCGGCATTCTATAATCCGGCAGACCCGATAGTTCGGCATCCATCATCTTGAAAATTTTGCACTCATTAAAAATATCAGTTTTTGTAATTATTGAGTGATTTAAGTCCGGTCTACACTGTCTGTTAGCTCCGTATCCGTTAAAAATAGTGTGTAAAAATCTACTGCTCAATAAACGTGTCCAAAACAAATATTTCAATCAAAATCTCTCCTTAAAATCGAACCGATTCAAACAATGTGCTCTCGTCGTCCATTAGAAACGTTAAAGGGACCTTTTAACACTTTCGTTGCTGACAGTATTTTGTTCAACGTATTCCACTTAATGAAGATTATTTGAAAAAATTTAAGTCTTTGGAAAAAGATACATTGCATTTCTTGTAAATAGTTGTTCGATTTAAAACCGCTTTCAGGGTATCTACTAATTCCCAGAAATAAAAATCAGTGACTTTTAGGGTAAACATTTTAAAAATCGAGTTTCTATATACAAAGTCTTTATTCTGTAAAACTTAAAATCACTTATGACTTAAAAAATGTCTACTTATCTAGTAATGCACCCAACTAGATTGCGTGATGTTTTAGTCGATTGTCTCGATTGTTCAAACATCTCGAGCATCAAACAATCGCGCATCACTAAACCGCAACTTGTCTTCCGCTGTTCCCTACTACGTCCATACTCCCTGCTTAACGAACGCTGTTCCTGTTTAAATTCATGTTTCGGCAAAAAAGACATTGAAACAACATAAAACACATAATTACTCCGCTTCATATATGCTCAAAATTATTTTAACGGCTAGATATGTCTTATAAAAAACTAGTCAGGTTATTATAGGAAAAATATTTCATCATCTTGAACCCTGGGGCTATGATCGCAATTATAACATCAGCGTGTCACTAGCACTATCGTACACGGAACCTTTTTTTTATATTTGTTACAATCCAGCGCTAGTTTATTCCCTGTCTAAACCATTTTAAAGGAAAAACCTCGATAATCCGGCATATTCGATAATCCGGCATCACCGGATCCCCGATCGTGCCGGATTATCGAGGTCTTACTGTAGTTTATTATTTAAAATTTGTATTTACTACTGTTTTGGAAAACAAGACCTGTATTTAGTAAACAAATTTTCTTTTAAATTTACTATGTGTGGTATTAATTATATTTTTGGAAGCCGGGGTCAACAAATTCTAGTTTTTACTTTTTGTATATATTTATGTTTTTCTTTTAACCGTATTTTCTGTTTATCCTGCTACTCATTACCTCAAACATGTTTTAAAACATTGACACAATTAAATTGTATTCTTGTATTAGAATTTTTTTAAATAAAGTTATTTTTCTTGTTTTTTTTTTTTAGTTAAAGAGTATGTATAATTATGATTTGAACAAATGTATAGTTATAATTTTCATCCATCACCACAATTAATATGTGTTCATGCCCCAACACTAATTTTGAATTACCAGATAATATATTTTGTAGAGATTTGCAGTATGTGTGAGCATTCACTGTCCCTGAGCAAAAAATGATCAAGCTAGATTTCTTGGCTCAAATAATGGCTACACTTAATTTAAGCACTGGTTTTGAACTTACAAGGGTTACTTTTTTCTTTTCAAACCCTTGTTCTTACTAAATCCAAGCCTTGAATCAGAAGTTGTTTGTAGTTCGCCTTCACGGTTTTGACATACTCTTGATTTGTTATGAACACTTTTTCTTTCAACTCTTTCTTGAATGTAGGGAAAATCTGAAAGTAATACGGAGCTAGTTCAAAGCTGTAAAGAGGATGGGGATGAGTAGAAATACTTTTCGAGTCTTAAACCTTTGTTGCAACATTTTTAACATGTGGCCCTGCATTGTCGTGGTACTGAAGGAGCTTTCTGGGATTCTTGTTTCGCTGTAATACTTCAGCATTGTACATAAAACTGACACATAATACTCCTAGGTACTGATGTATGATATGGAACAGCATGTTGGTATGTGGCAAACTTTTTGATGGTCGAACAAGATTATGGACCTTATATTTCTATCAGTTTTAAACAACTTTCTTTGGAGTTGGCAAATTGGAGGTGTTTTATTGTGAACTCTGCTACTTCCTGTCTTGGTCATAATGAAACATCCAAGACTCATCTACCGTGACGTAGTGTTGATGAAATTTTCTCTGTTTTGCAGTTCTGTACTGCAGTCTAGTACTCCATTTGATCAGGCAATTACAAACGGTCCATTCAACGACAAACAGCTCGTTTCATCAATAAGTTTTCCATAATAATAGTGTAAGCACTTTGATATAAGACAGTCAACTTTTCTGCTAAACATTTAAAACTTAAACTGCAATGTTCTCGTATGATGACAGAAGATGCGGGAGAGATGAAATTTGGTAATATAGTACATTGTGACATACTAAGTTTGCGGCCCCCACCACTTTTAGCTTACACCGCCATCTTGGAAAATGGTCTCCAAATTCTGTTTGGTGCGTCCTAAAAAAGTCTGAATAAAAATGATAGTGAATAGGATTTTCTAAAACTTTTGTTTCAAAAATTGTTTTGTAAAATAAATAGTTTTAGAGTTAAGTGCGCCTTATGTGTTGTGTATTTATAAAAACTGCATGGATGCGTTATTATCATCTAAAATTGATGAGTTATTTATTATAATAAATAGTAATAGAACCCGGATGTACTTCTGTTATTATATCATCCTTCTTTAAGTCTTCTTCGCCTGAATCCTCTTCTTCATCAGTTTCCGAGAATTTGTGGATTGTAGCTTTGATTTCTCCCTCTCCTTTGGAGTCGCTCAAAATCTCACCAACATTTGCGCAGTCCCATCCGTTGCAATTCATGCATGTAATAGAACATTTAAACCCTGCCTTCCTGCACCCACATTAAGAGCTGCAATGAAAGAAATGTGCTACCAAAATGACTTAACATTACTTTCTTATCATAACCTTCTTGAAAAAATGTAATTGATTTGTTCAACCAACAGAAAAACTTGATTGCAGATCTATGCTCTAAAGTGATTGTCATATATATTAACTTGAAGGAGAAAGCAACAGCTTGTTTACTAACAAGGCAATGATAACCACCCAGGTTTTTCACCTTTAAACCCAAAACAAAAATTTATTAACTGTTGCAGTGGTACTCTGAGCTGTAAGAAAATGATATTTTGCAGTGTTGCCAATTTCTCTGTGAAGAAATTCCCTCACAAAATGAGTCTTATTACTTTTATATCAGCCCTTTTATATTTTTGGAGAACTGGTGTAGCTCCATTCTGTTGACTGTTGTTTTGTGACGGTATCAAGTACACTGTCCAGGCTCTTTGTCTTATTCACTTCAGATAACATTTTCACAAGTTAGCTGTAACAATTGGCACAGTAAAAAATATGGCCTTACTTTTCAAATAAGCACTTTTTGCTATGATAACAATTTTCTTGAATGTTCATAGGCTTTAACTCTTGACATCAAAGATAGTAAGAATATTTTGTATACTCCTTTAATTAGATTGTCGGATAACAGTATATGTATCCAAATAAATCATTTCAGTTTAATTAAGAAAATTTATGTTTCTAACTATAAAATTTAAAGAAAATTAAATAAACCCAACAAAATATACAATTTCACTAAGCTCATACACAGCAAATTCATATATTTTAATTATCACCTCTGTCTGCAAAGGAAGCAATAATTTAAGTTTATAGCCAGTAAACCTGAGACGTTTATTAAAAACCTTTTCACATGCCTAGCTCTCTGGAACATCTTTGCACAGATATTTTCATAAGAAACTGTTCCATATTGTTTTAACTCTTTCATTGCTGACAAACAGTGCAGTAAAGAATCTTCTAGGAACAACAACTAACTCAACAAACCTATTGAACCCGGCATCTCTAAAGAATCCCAGGTCTTCAAAAGACAACTGATAAAGTCATTAACGGCCCACTCCCAGGTCTATACCTCAGACCTAGGCTATTTTGTAAAGTGCCCAAAAAATTTGCTGTATTTAACTTACAAACACCAGTGACACGGTCGACCTCCATAGACCAAGAATTTAGAAATAATGTTTGTGACTGTAGAAATCTATCCACTTGTATTTTATAAGGAAGAGGTCTTTAAATTAGCTGAGAAAATATGATTGTTTATTTGGCCTGTACTTACTTTGAATAGTCACTTTATCTGTGTAAATGCATGTTCACTATCTTTATATCCTCTCCACAACATAAGCCTAAAACACAAAGAAGTTCTGGTTTAGATGTTTACTAGATTTAATTTATAAAGCTCCAATATGCTTCACCGTCTTGATGACCAAGCGAAGAATCCTGGAGTGTTCTCTGATGTAGGCTGAATACATTACCAATTCAATCATTTTACATCTCCAAATTAGAGCACATCAGATTTGATAGCACCATGTGATGTAAGTTTTAAATTGTGTTTGCAGGAATTACAGATCCATGCGAAGGAGGCAACATGCGTGTGCACACGTCTTTGTCTTTAGAACAACAAGATCTTGTCTGTCTTACCGCGCAGACAATCATTAGAATACTTGCTCACAGCGGCTACAATACACTTTTAGAAGGAGATTCAAGTTAGTCTTTTAGGCTTAGTTATTGATATTATAGCTTTTAAATGGTATCTGCTTATTTAAAACATTTTAAAGAAGCAGCCAAATCCTATAATTTAATAAATTGAATTTTTCCTTTGGTAAATTGATTTATTTCATAAATATTTTTATAAACTTAATTTACATCATGTAAAATCCATATGCTTAAGCTAAAAACCTTCGTAGAAACAAATTTTTTACACAGTCGTATGAAATAAAATTTATGGATTAGTTGAAAAAATGTATAACAGACACTAATAATATTATTGCAAACATACTCCATTGGAAACAACATATTTAAATAAAATGTAACTAATGAAATTACATTAATTATAAAATTCTAATTATTAATAGTCAGAAAAACATAAAATTAATATTGTATAGTACTAAAAGTCATGGTTGGAAACTCACATCCGCACGCATTATGTGACCGATGAGTCATAATTTTGTATTTATCCTGTTTAATATAATTAATTGTGTTAAAATGATGTCTATTTTTTTCTCGGTAATGCTTTTATTTAGAAAATGT